>CM053789.1:317814254-317884254 GCA_028749045.1 Cupressus sempervirens | reverse complement strand
ATCTTCATGATCTTATGGTCCTTATTGAGATCTTTTTGAAACATTTTGAATGGAGTCAACCAGAGTCTGGACGTGAAAGTTGTGGTGTCTAGAGTGAAAGCAATTTTTCTACTACTTTGAAATTTCATGTGAGAAATAAGTGGTTATGCATTTTCTCACCCATAGTATTACATTCCATCATGTATTTTTGTGATAAATCTTGTATGAGAGTGTACTAATGAGAAATATTGCTGGGGAACCATAAACACTCTTCATACTTCACAAGATATAGATTAATGTTTTGAGTACCCTTTATTGAGTAGTTGCCAATTCAATCATGACATATCACATTTATGGCTATTAGAGAAGTTTAACCCTTCATGTTATTCTTAAAAGGAAGAGTTAACAAGATTTAATAATCTACAAGGTACTTTTTGGTATTCACTCTTGGGTTTGTGTGTTCTCTATAACGCTATCCCACCTTTGTTAGAAGAAGTGTGGACTGTCAACATTCCTTGCTTGAGGTTGATGTTGCCTTGTCATTTGGGAGTGACTCAGTCTTTTGGTGAGTCTAGATCCTCCTTTTAGATGTTTAACTTGGTGCATCTCTGTATTCTTGCCTCTCTTGGAGAAGTATGCTATCATGGTTATTCCACTAACTTACTTAGTGTTAGATGAGTATTTTTTTATCGTTAGTGGAATTGTGATTTTCCATAATGCATCTCAGTCTAATTTAGTACAAAGGTGAAAGAGACTCCATATGATTCATAATACTCTGTAGTTTCTTTCTTTCTAATCTCATATCTTCAAGAGGATTGTCTTACTAAAGTTTCTCATTGATAGTTGACTTGAGGTTGGAGATTGAGTTTAGCTATAAGTGGGGTGCATTATTCCTAGAATGTTGCTAGAGGGACATGGTAATGTTGGACACATATTAGCATCTTATGAGTTTTTATGAAGATATGCAAGGCCCCTCCTTGTATGTGATTATCAATACAAATGCTCTATTAAAACTACTATAGGAGATTAAAATGGATAAGATGTAATGTTTTATATTGTAAATGCCTTAATGATATTGAGATCAGTTAATTCATCCATGTTTTAAATGCTCAGTGATTCAAGAACTATTACATTATCTCAACTGTTTAAATATTAAGACTTTACTAGTAAGGATATGAGGCATTTTTCACCTGACGATAAGTGTGTTAATTTTGGTACCTTGATGATTAGGTTTTGTGCCTTTGGATAGTCCAATATTCCTAAACTGGTGATGTTTATGGTGTTAGGTATATGCATGCCTAATGATGATTGTTTTAGTATTCTAATCTAAATTAATGAATACATTATGTTATATTGATTATGTGTCTACTGATGATTAAATGTGAGTAGAAATGAATTAAACAATTGATTATTTGAAAGATGGATGTTTCAGTTATATAATTTACCTGATACATTACATACATATATGCATGTGATTTCTTGAGCTACTGATGTGTGCAATGAGTGTGCGGGATATTTTAGCTGAGAAATCTAATGGAGAGATGAAACTGAACCCTGTGTACTACCTGTGGAAACTAGGGTTAAATATGATGAAAGATGCAAACCCCGTTGTTCGTATTTTATTTGTGTCGTGGTTTGAATGAATGTATCATTCTATAGTCAGTAAATGCCAATGTTTTGTAATAGTATTTTTTTATAGTGTCACTTGACAATCGTGAACTGTATAATGCATTCTAGCATGATAGTTAGTGGTAACTGTGTAACCTAAAGATCTAAGTCGGACTAGGTTAGTGACCCTTTTATTAATCAGTGAGTAATTGAGGTTAATCACCCTAATCATGATTAGTGAGTAATTTGCATTTTGAAGGTTGTTAGTAAGCCCTAAATTATTCCTATCTTTTGATAGGTCTCTAATTAATTCTAAAAGCCTAAAATCATGAAATCTAAGTACCCAAGGGGTATGGGAATGGGTTGGGGGCATTTTTCACCCCCTTAGCCCCTTTTGTTGACTTTTATGTTCACTCTAAAAGTCTATTTTTTCTTTAGTGCGAAAATTGAATGTTTGTTATGGTATTGTGGTTGACGTCTCCTATCGGAAAAATCCACCTTCTCCGTAGTCTGGTTCAATGTTGAACCTATTGTGCAAAATCGAGATGAGGATGCATGCTTGATTTGTTCTTCATTTTATGTTTGTTTGTCCTCTAGGTCAGTTCTCGTCTCATCCATGATTTCCTTGATGCATTCAAGTTATTGGAAAGGATTCGTTGTTAAGGATCGAGAATTCAAATTTGAATTATGTTGTAATATTATGTAAAAATGTTTTATTAAACTCTTGTTGAAGTGGCAAAGATGTTGGGTTTTCTTACTGGTTCTTTTCCGACAGAGCATTGAACCAGGGTGATTAATAGAAGAGAAAAGATTGAGAAATGTCTTGCATTGAATCTTATGTTATTTCAATTCTTGCATATGTGCATTGATGGGTAGATAGAATGAGATTGATCAATTTCGCATATTCAAGTTCAATCCTGCTAAAGAAGGACACTATATTACTTTGAAATTCTCAATTTAGTTTATACTCAATTGGAAATAAAACAAATCTTGTATTATTGTTTAAACACTTTACACGATCCCTTGATTAACTTGTTCTTTTGGCAATTCAATTAGAAAGGAGTGAGATAGCATACACCTCCTTGTTATAAAAATCATTAGGCACAAAAGTATGCCTCTTAGAAAATTTAGGTAAGTTGTTTAGAAAAAGATCTCACCCTTGGAAAAGAAAAGGATGCTTATACTTTCAAAAAAAAGAAAAGAAAGAAATCAAGAAATTTTTTCCAAACATCCACCTACAGGATGCTGCTGGAAATTGTATGGAAAAAAAAAAAAAGTCATTCCCTTTTTGTGAACAGAAGATTTTAAATGATTTTCTAAATTTTTTTATTTGAAAATTTATTAATATTAAGATTTTAAATTAAAAAGAAGAAGAAGAAAATAAAAATTGCATAAAATAAAATATTTACCAAAGTTATCCCAAGACTCACCTACTAATCTTTTTACACTTACTACACCCCCCTCATTATGTCCAAGGCGTCAGATTTGGACAGAACTAAACTTGTAAACCAAGTCAATAAAATGAAAGCTGATACGACTTGTATCCTTTTTTATTCTCGTAGCCTAGATAGACTATCGTCTTGGCAAGGAAAGCCATTGCACATTCATTTATTTTTTAACTTTTTTTAAAACCTTTTTCCATTGCCTAGCCTTTAAAGCCACTGCATGTATGTTGGTTGGAAGGGCAAACAGGATGTGTGCAGAACTAATTTAGGATTGGAATTTATTGTTGTCAGCATGACTTGACATAAGGAAAGGAAATTAAAGTGGACAAGGCTGATTTTTGAATCTTGAAAGAAATAAACTCTTAATCATTCCTTCCCTACGATTTTTTAACTTGGCCAGGAAACATATTTATAAGCCTTGCCCCACGTACAGCCTTGTTAGGCTTTGGTTAGCGCTTGGGTCAGTGTGAGGATTTAGTGGAGATGGTTAAGTATCAGTTAGGAGTAGTTGAATGATTAGTAGTAGATTATATATAGTTTCTTTATGTTGTGTTAAAAGTTATTTTTAATTAGTATGGTTTAGTGTTAGATTAAAATTGGGCAAGTTATATGTTACTTTAGTTTTAGGGTAGTAAGAAATTTGAATAAAGTTGTAGAGTTGTGTTAGTTTATGTTAAGTATTTAATGTTTTCCATATTAACTTATTAAGTATGTTATAGATGGTTAATTTTTTTGTTAAGAGAAGATACATTGTTAGGATATTTTAGTAGTAGAAATTAATTAGTCTATAAATTAGATAGTTAATTAATTTTATTATTTTTTTATTATTAATGTATGTTGGTTTTTAAATTATTTTGTTAATATAGTTAAACTTAATGGTTAGATGTTAAGAAATTAGTATGTATGTTAAAAGATATGATAGAGGAGATGTGTTGTAGTGTTTTAAAATTAGTAAAAGTAAGATTTGTTAAATTAAATGAATTTATTTTAATAATAGATAAAGGTCACTAGTATGGTATTAAAATAGATGTTACTATAATTGAATTTAAATATTTTTAAATATTATTAAAATTAGTTGTATTATTTATTACCTAGTTTATCTTAAGATTCTATTATTATTATTGTCTTACATTATTCTTCTTGAATTATTTATGAGATAAGTACAAGGGTACTGAAATTGGTTCAAATTATTGTTAGAAATGCAGTTTATGTTTTAGTTAGTCATATTGTTTATTTAGTTAAAGTTTGATCGAAAGGATGTTTTTCTTATAATAAATTTAATAAAGTTAGTATCTTTATTGATTAATATGTAGGCTAAGAAAGCTAGTTGGTATATTTTCATCCACCTTAAAATAGTTTAAATTTATTATGTTAAGGGATGATATCGTTCTTAAATCAAAGGTTAGTGGTAATTTATCTTAAATTGTGTTGGATTAGTAAAGGTTTTTAAACTAAGTTAGATTTTTACATAAAAATTTAAGTGTTGAAGATATATCTAAATATTTGTCTAGCATTGCAAGTTTAAGATAATTTGATTCATTCAGTTTAATTAAAATTAAAGAAAATAAAAATGGTCAAAATCAATTTAATTATGAATGCTCAGATTTAATGACCCTTTCATACTCTTTGATGATAAACTGAAATGATAATGGCAAGACATTGTAGGAGTTTTCATACCTGTCTCTTTTTTCTTATACTTTAACTTGCAAACTTAGTGGTGTTTTAAAATAAAAAATAAAAAAATGTTGTTCTATTTTTGACCCAATTTTTGGGCATGACAATTTGGTATCAGAGCCCGATTTCATGACACTTGGGCAATGATGGGTCCATTTTTAAGTGCGTACATTTAAGTATTACCCTACGAAATAGGGAATTCACCTCGTAGAATTTTAAGAAGCTGATACATTCTGTCTAAACTATGATATTGATGAGTAAACCTAAGCAAAAACCTGAAATTGGTATCAATGAATGTAAATGGTTAACCATATTAGCTAACCCCGTCTTAATGATTGAAACACAAATGGTTAGAAGCTGGAATGTTATATTAAAGTATATTATGATCTCCTTGAGGAATCAAAATTATATCGAACACAATCACCTTGAGGGAAAATTAAATCTAGAACCCTAAAAAAACTTTGAATCATGATAGTGGAAATGAGTCCATAACCTAGCGATCAGTAAAGCAATGTTTCTCATCATCTTTAATGGAAGTTAGATTTTGTCTAACCCGATCACTCATGGGAAAATTTAATATATTTGTTTCAGTAATCCTCAAAAAGAAAACAAGAGCTAATTTGTAATCTGCAAGTAACCTTTGGAACCTCAAACGATAGGAATACTATTGTGAGAAGCTATTCAACTAGAAAGAGTTAGTAAGGAATGTACAAAGGAAGAGAGTATCTCAACCTACTATAAGGAATATAACTCTAATCGGGGAATAAATCTATCTCAATATGGTGCTAAGAAATTAAATTAAATGTTGATAAGTACGTAATGTATAGCATTGAACTGGCAGGATAGAAGATGCAAACTTTTGAGTTAGGGTTACGAGAGTCTAGTCATGATTAGCAGGCTTAATGAGTAAGCATGAGTAATACTAAATTCTAACTATCAAGTAAGTTCTCATAGACTCTGGTATTGAAATTATTGGATTTATTATAACACTAAAATATTAGGGAAAGTAAAGTCAAGATGAGGTCACCAACCTAATATGAACTAAAGCGTTCAAGTATCAAAATTAAGTTATAAGAGGATTATGAGCCACATGGCATGTTAAAATGATGATGATGACCTATATTGACAACACGGAGATAGTTGTAAAAATGAAGAAATAAACATTGACCCTGGATAAGTAAACATTGATGACATCCTAACAATGTTTTTTCACCTGAGTAGTTAGAAACCTACAACCTAAGGATGAGTTCATAAGTAATTTAGGGCTAGGAGACGTGAAATATGGAATTATTGATAAGAAACAATAGCATTCATTACATTCTCAGATGATAATTGGAACTTGTGTGAATGATGGAATAACATGGAAAGTGATATATGTATAGGTATAGAGAATCATATCAATTTGGTGAGAATGATAATACAACTTTGGGTGGTATATTGTGGTGAATTTGACCTCAGAAAGATTATGGGTGTGTATCCCAATATGTAATTATGGTGAATGGAGGATGAGAGGATTTGGTTTTGCAATTTCAACTTAGAGTACAACTCTTTTGACACTGAAGTTTTCCCTAATGTTTTGATCTCTCGAAAGACACCAATGTAACAACAACAAAATGATTGACAGGGACTCATTTTAGTATCTTGTTGTTTCACTATTGAGTGAGTTCTAATCAAGGTAAACCCCTTAGTACAAAAAACCCTAATTTTAGGGCAATGTTGATCAATATAAGTATGTAGTGAGTATGTGGGATTAATCATAGCTAGGCAACATGGTCATTAGACCTCCATCTATTTTCAATTCTAGATCCCTGCAATGTTTTCGGAAGACTTAAGATTTCTCACTTCTTTCAGGGACCTGCTACGACCACATTATGTCAATAATGTAAATTTTGTGAGGAATTGGATTTATTTTCTTATTTGTCTAATTTTACATATTTTTATTTTAATGTTCTTCCTTATTGTCAAGCAATGTGATGTAGGGGCTATTTAGCAAATTTTATTATTGATGATTCTATTTTGCCTCTTGATTTTGTCCTTATTTCTTGATTCAAATTTTATAATTATGGCCACTCCTTATTTCTTTTATTTTCAGACTTTTGCGTGGGATGTTCCATCTTTGGTGTTAAATTTTAATTTTGAGGCACTTTCTTGTGAGTTTTATTGGCAAAGTGACATATGATGAGCCTACCAAAGGGATTCCTGACAATTAAGTGATGTTTAACATTAGGGTTTTGGGTTATTAGTAAGAGTATTCATGCCCCACCCTCTCCCAAGACTTTGACAATAGGATTAATGTTATCCATTGACTATTATGAGTAATTAATTGTACCCAAACATAAATTTGGTTAAGGTTACGGGTTAATCGAAAGGACTTCTTGATGGAAAGGTGCATGTGTAGATATGGACTCATTGAGTACACTATAAAGATTCAGTACATCATGGAAACTCTAAAGGGAGAGTATTTAACTTGGAACAAGGGACACGTTGCTTAATATGAAACCTTATTTGAGGGAACCTCGTGCAACTATTACCCAATGAGTATGTATGTGGAATCAAAACATCTTATGATATTACTATTGATAGAAACTCTATAGGTATATTTATATTTGATTAGAAAGTTGTTTTTATGTGACCTATATGTTTTAAGAAGTTCTTGACCCTAGAAAATGTAACTATGTCAAAGTTATGGAGTAAACTTTGCTTTTAGTAATGTTAATCAGGCAGATATGTTATCTCCCCTAAGTATGTATGAGAATTATTAATCATTCTTTTTATGAGTAAATTTTGGTACAAGTTTAGACGAGGTCTATCTTGGAATGAAAGTTTTAGGTGAGCGACTTCCAAGAGAAAGTCAAAGGCTAGTGGGGGAGGATGTCAAGCCCCTCCTTGTATGTAATTATCAATATGAATGCTCCATTAAAACTACTATAGGAGATTAAAATGGATAAGATATAATGTTTTATGCTGTAAATGCCTTAATGAGATTGAGATTAGTTAATTCATCCATGTTTTAAATGCTCAATGATTTGAAAACTATTACATTATCTCAATTGTTTAAATATTAAGACTTTACTATTAATGATACGAGGTGTTTTTCACCTAATGATAAGTGTGTCAATTTTGGTAGCATGATGATTAGGTTTTGTGCCTTCGGATAGTGCAATATTCCTTAGCTAGTGATGTTTCTAGTTTTAGGTATACGCATGCCTAATGATGATTATTTTAGTATTCTAATCTGAATTAATGAATAAGTTATGTTATATTGATTATGTGTCTACTGATGATTAAATGTGAGTAGAAATGAATTAAACAACTGATTATTTAAAATATGGATGTTTTAGTTATATAATTTCCCTAATACGTTACATACATATATGCATGTGATTTCTTCAGCTACTAATGTGTGCAATGAATGTGCAGGTATTTTAGCCAAGAAATCTAACAGAGAGAAGAAACTGAACCCTATGTACTAATTGTGGAAACTAGGGTTAAATCTAATGAAAGATGCAAACCCCATTGTTTGTACTTTATTTATGTTGTGGTTTGAATGAATGTATCATTTTGTAGTCAGTAAATGTTAATGTTTTGTAACAATATTTTTTTATAGTGTCGCTTGACACTTGTGAAATGTATAATGCATTCTAGCATGATAGTTAGTGGTAATAGTGTAACCTAAAGATCTAAGTCAAACTAGGTTAGTGACCCTTTTGCTAATCAGTGAGTAATTGAGGTTAATCACCCTAATCATGATCAGTGAGTAATTTGCATTTAGAAGGTTCTTAGTAAGTCCTAAATTATTCCTAGCTTTTGATAGGTCTCTAATTAATCCTAAAATCCTAAAATCATGAAATTTAAGTACCCAAGGGGTATGGGAATTGGTTGGGGGCATTTTTCACCCCCTTAGCCCCTTTTGCTGACTTTTATGGTCACTCTAAAAGTCTATTTTTGCTTTATTGCGAAAATTGAATGTTGTTACCATGGGTTGAATGATGTTAACTCCAATTAGAGACTAAGCTTAGATTTAGCTAGGTTAGAAGCCTCTAGAAATTTATGCAAGTGGGGAAAGTTATTGCAACTTAGAGGTAGTTGAGTTTTGATCTTATTTAGAGGCATTCTTGAGAAGGGTTTTGGTTGTTACCCAATCTCTAGTTTTAGAGAGGAATTTTGGAAGATTGAAGGAAGGAAGGAAAAGGTCATCCCAAAACTTGTTCAGGTTACCATGACCATATTGTGAAGGTAGGAGTTCTTTAGCTCCTTGGTTCAGGTGGTTCATGCTTTGATTCATGCTTATGTTATTGTGTTGTTCATTTTATGCTTGTATGTGTGTTGAGATTGTGTTGAGTTTTCTTGGGAGGGATTGAATCATGTTTCTGGGATGTCTTCCTTGTGTTCTACTTTACATTTTGAGGGGATTGTATGGGGTTAGTTTGGTACTACTCACTATTGGATAGGGAAGAAGGGATCATGTATGGGGGAAGGGCTTTAGTTGGACCCTGATAGTGTAGAGTCTCTTCTAATGACGAGAAGAGGGGAAGAGGGTAGGGTATTATGGGCCCCTACTTGTCATCACATACCAAGTTTTGAGATTGTGAAATTTGAAGAAGTGAAGGAATGAAATCTTTGTATTATTGGCCTCAAAAGGGCATTTGTTAAATTAAATGAATTTATTTTAATAATAGATTAAGGTGGTTAGTATGGTATTAAAATATATTTTAGTATAATTGAATTTAAATATTGTTAAATACTATTAAAATTAGTTATATTATTTGTTACTTAGTTTACCTTAAGATTGTATTATTATTGTTGTCTTACGTTATTCTTCTTGAATTATTTATGAGATAAGTAAAAGGGTACTGAAATTGGTTTGAATTATTGTTTGAAATGTAGTTTATGTTTTAGTTAGTCATATTCTTTATTTCATTAAAGTTTGATCGAAAGGATGTTTTTCTTATAATAAATTTAATAAAGCTAGGATCTTTATTGGTTAATATTTAGGCTAAGAAAGCTAGTTTGTATTGTTGGTGTTTGAAAACACTAGAGGGTTTTCAATTATCCCACTGAGAAAGTGACACATCTAGGGGCAGCTAACTCCCATTTTCAACATGCCATTTCTAAAAACAGGCCAACTATAAGGCATGACCCTTCTTCTACTTCAGCCTCTATTAAACCTAGGCAAGTAGACCTCTAATTCAAATGATACCATACTAGTGTAGAAACATATCCCTAAATCTATTAAGCAGATGAAACCCTTATATCTCCTAGTAACTCATGAAATGACATAGATATGCAGTAGCTAAATGCAAATCTAAAATATTCACAAGCTAAGTGAGGTTTAAACATTTACGTCCTTCAACATAAAATGGAAAAAACATTTGATTAATAATGTTGAATTTAGCAAAAACTTTAGATATGCAGCAATAAGACCTAATGACTATTAGAATTCTTTAAAATAACTGAGAGAGGGGGCGTGGGGGGGGGGGGGGGGGGTGGTGAATGAGTTATCCAAGGTCTAAATGCCATAATAATACTTTTTCTCAAATTAAAGTGAGCCCATAAACTTTTCATCCATCCAAACTTAAATCAATCATCTTAGCAAATTACAGTAAATCAATATGCAGGAATAAAACATGCAAGATCAACACATGACACAATGATTTACGTGGAAACCCAATTTGGGAAAAACCACGAGTAACATGCTACTTGATTCTCACTCTTCTAAAGTGATGCCCTGTTAAAAGCCTACCCTGTTAAAGGCTTACAATACACTGTTAAATGTGACCTTGTTAGAAGATTTCACCTTACTGTTAGGAATGGGCCTGATCAAAAGACTTTAGAACATTCACTTGGAATGTCACCCTATTAAAGGATTTACAGCATAGCTATTAAACCAACCTAAGTCCATAGGATTTAAACTATCGATTACAATTGCTAGAAAGTAACAATAATGGCTTGTTGATCTGATACAACTTAGAACATATTTTGCAAATTTCATATCACACTTCAGTTTAGTCTTTTTGCTTGGCTTTGATCACTTCAGCTCTGACAGCTTTGCATCTCAAGCTTCACCTCCTTGAGTCTTCTTACTCATCATACCAATGCAACCATATCTGTGGTCATCTATTGAAGCAAAGTAACTGTTCTTTTTTTTTTTTACTCCTTAGCACTTTATGCTTTCATGCTTGACCTCCTCTCTTTTTGTTTCGTAACCTTATGACTCCTTAAATAGAAATTTGAATTTTCTTTGCCGCTCGATTCTCCCTCTACAATTTTAGGGTTTCACATGGATTAGGTAAGATACAATGTATCTACCCCATATCTTGTTCTTATCTAGAAACTTCGTCTAGAATCCAGTTGTATTCTCAAAAAAATTCTACATGGTGTTCTGTGCCACCAGCTCATCACTCTTATCTTCTATTTAATTCACAGAATTCTAGATAACAACCTTGTCAGCTTAGATCTGATGAATCTTCAATCTTTGAAATAATGCAGCAACTCAACACTATTGGTTTACTAATGCTTGGAAACTCTGTGTTACTCTGCACTTGTATTTGCTCCGCACTTGTTTCTTCCTTGACACTTGTTTCTGCTCAGCACTTGTTTCTGCTCGGCACTTTTTTCTACTTGGTGCTTGTATCTGCTTGACACTTGTATCTACTCAACACTTGTATCTCGACTTGGCACTTGTTTTTGCTCAGCATCTAAAGTTCACTCGGCACTTACTAAAGTTGAACTTGCTTGGCTTCAACTAGGAATTTGTTCAGCACTTACTAGCTTGCTCGACTCTCTCTCTAATGAATTTAGTTAGGCTTTACAAATGACAACTAAAACCTTACATTTTTGATATGTTTTAGTGTGCTGATTCTCTATGTCTTAGAGTATGTCATCAATACACCTTTTCATCAATGGCATAGCTGATCCTTGTACTTCATTACAACATCATAACTTCAACCTTTCTCTAGGTGTTCTATTTACATTTTATTGATTGCCTCCTCCTTGTCAATCAACGAATTGATAGTATATGGATCACTAAAGCAATTATCATTCCTACAAGTAGCAAGTTTGACATCAATGATAAAAAAATGATTGAGTAAATTCTTTACCAATTCCATTACTCTTTATTTCAATCATTTCCAACAATCTCCCTCATGATCTTTTCAATCATTTCCAACAATGATCTTGTAATTGATTAGTGCCTTAACCATTGGGCAAATCCATGAATCACAAACATACATATGAATATCTGACACATATTTGTATCTTTAGATATCTGATCTATCTATTCAACTTGTAGATAGACATCTATGTTCAGTTTAAATCTCATTCTTACCTGATATCCTCCTCAATAAATCTGCAACCCTATTGAATTCTATGAAGCATTCACATGATTCCTTGAATTATCAACAGCAATGAAACAACATACAACCTTAAGGGACTGCATCTATGACCTATGCTCTTTGTTCAAAGGTCATAAAACATTACAACTCAATGAGAATGGAGACAAGATTCAACTGAAACAGATTTGAACTACCTGTGTATTCCTTCCTACTGTTATTCATACAAGAAAGAAAATGCTAAAGAATGAAGGTGGAATCATAGTTCTGGGTCCAAAGAAATGGTCTCACACAATGAATTAAAATTCCCTACCAACAATGGTCTCATAGTAAAAAAAACTAGAACCCTTCAAATGACAAAAAGAAAGAAAGATATAGACAAAGGTGAATTCTCAAATTGAATCCGCAACCGACATCTGTCCACTTGGAATTAAATCCTTTGTAACTGAACGCCTCTTTCACTACTTTACCCATCTGATCTAATTTGATTTCATCATTAGCTATTACTGATTTGCAAATATCTTTGTTGAAATGATGAAAACTTGTTGAGTCATCAAAATATGGTCTACCTGCTAGTGAAAATCTCATCTAACTGACTCAAAAGTGATCAAAATTGACCAAATCTATATTTTTACTTTCTTTTACCCACATTCAAGTCATTCCCATGCTAAAAATCAAAACTGAACTTTGATACTTGAAATCAGTTGCAAGTTGGAAACTTGGGAGAAACCCTCATGTAACTTGAATGCACTGCTTCCTATGCAAAAACTAATTTTGGAATCGAAAAGTTCATCTTCTCCCGATTTTGACGATATATAACATTGTCTATTTGACCTTCAGGAAACCCCTAGAAAGTCCATTTGAAAACGACTCCCCTAGTTGAAAGTGTTCAGATTTGCAACTCAAAAATTCAAAAATTTGAAATAATTCCTAAAGTACAAACTTTAGAAATATAAATCTTTTTGAACGTAAAAACACTTGAACGTGACTTCACTTTTGAAAAATAATTTTAAAATGACATTTAAAATCATTTTTCTTTCTCCATATGCTTTCCATTCGAGTCAACCCAATTTTGACCAAGCCACATGTCGCCCTGTGATTTGCAGCTCGAACATGCATCTGCCATGTCATCACCGGCTGGCCCACTACCACATGTCAAAATTTTGCTTTCTCGCATTTTTTAACTAACGTGCATCTTATTTTTGCAAGGAACCACCATCCATCAGATCATGACACGTGTCACGATCCAAGCACCTCATGTCTCAACTTCCTCCTGATTGCTAATTGGGACCCATTGCCATGCAAGCTACCACGTGACACTATTCTACTAGCTGTCTAATTGCTTATCCACCTGTCACGTCAGTGCCACTTCACCATCGGTTTAGGCCTGGTTGCCACTTGGTGATAGCCTGCTTTCCTGCATTATTTATCTTCCGTGCAACTTGATAATGCGAGAATGCGGGCACCGTTGGATGTGGACACCTATCATAATCTTGTTCACCCTACATTCTAAGCACCATGTCATCGTAGTTGTTTTTTTTTTTGAAACCTTTTCCCACGCGACCCCTAGCTGACGTCATCCACAGGCCCCATAATGCATCCTTGGCTTTCAAAAAGCCCACTCCCTTAAGACATTATGTATAGTTAGTGGAAATGTATTTAAAGATTATTAAATTCTTTGCCATAGTGAATGTGGGATAATGGGTTTAAGACTCTACTCACAGTGGCTTCCCTTCATTCTCCGTTGACTGTGCTTTCATTTTACGTGAGCTCTACTCTACTTTAGCTAGTGACTTCTTCTCAGTTTGGTGATTCCTTTCTAACTTGTGGGTGTTCCTTTGTTGCTTTTCTGCTTCTTTCTTGCAGCTACTTGGATGCTTACTTAACGTGCCTATAGATTTCATGAGAGGCTCCCTCAAAAGGTGTCGACCTCTCTATTACTGTGGACATTTCCTTTATGGCATGGGTTTTCTTTACAACCTGGGTGACTTTAGCTATCTGTAGATGTTGTGCTGCTTCTCACACGTGGAGCTCTATTTTATCGATTGTGGCTTTCTATTTAATGTGAGCGGCCATTTTGACTGGGATCCCTGTTCATGCATGGAGTTTCATGTTTCAGTGGCTTGAGTCCCATATTTATCTGTTGCGTGAGGTTCTCTTACCCATTCTCTCAATGTGATTTTCTCCTATTTAAATGTGATCTCTTCTGCAAAAAATGTGAAATCCTATTTGCTCCATATTGTGTTTTGATTTCAGAATGTGGATGCTTAAAAACTTGTGGCCCTACCTTCATCATTCGGCTCCCCTTTAAAACATGGGACTACTATTTCTAATGGGACCCCTGGCTTCTTACGGGCTTCCTGTTTGAACTGCCATGAAGACCTCTGAAGATGTGAGGCTGTGTTCTTTTTACTTGCATGTGGATTGCGGCTTATGTTAATGATTTTTCAGCAAGTGTTGCATGAGCCTTCTTAATATGCAGGCACCTCTTTAGCATGCAACTTCCTCATGGCGTTCCCTGCCATATGAGTCGAGCTCCCATGATGCAAGCTCTATGCGTGGGCTCCTCTACATGTAGATGCTCAGTGTGGGTAATGTCCTCTGTTATGAAGAAGCGTACAAACAAACCAATCCATCCTCTTTGTATGTTTTCTAGAAAAACCACTTAAATAACAACTCTCAATGTAAAAGTGATATGACTCTATGGATGAATTAATTTCTTGACTTGAATCAGAGAAGTTTCAAAAGTCTTTTGTCCATGAAGCAATGTGGCCATCACCATGATACCAAATGTTTTTAAAGTGACTTTTAAAATCCCTCTTTTGTGGGAATTCCTTTGTGAATTCGTTAACTAAGTGAATAATGATGTTTTCATTCTTTAAAGATGAATGTAAAAATAGAGTCACTTGTCCTTAATACTGAATCCAAAAGCAATTGACATATATTTCATTTCTACCCACCATGAATCAATTACAAAGACCAATCTTCTAGCAAAATTGGTGCCTCCAGTTTGTCTTGAAACTTTTCTTTAATTTCCTTCATAGGAAAGTGGAAAAGCTTTATCTTTTTCCTCCTTTTGATGTTTGAAACAACACCAATTTCCTTTCATAAGGATTTGAGAAACTTTAGTTCGAACACCATTTATGTATTAAGACATTTCCCCTTCCTTTTTATTTTAATCCATAAGCATTCCTTCATGCCCACCTCATTTGGGAGTCCATAAATTTTTGAGATATCACAAGCAATCAACTATGTTTAGATGCCTTCAATTCCCACCATTTTATTGATATGGTGAAAACAGTCGGGCACCAAAGCAGGCCCGACTAAAAAATTTTTTGTTCTTGAACAACTGATATGCAAATTGATCAAGTAATATTTTCAAACTAGTTTGAATCAAGTTTGACCATGAATTTACCACTACAAACTTATTTCAATTATTCTCACACCACTATGAAATCTATGTCAGGAGGCCTGTTGCCTAGCTTGAAAAATTGTTTCAAACATCTAACAAAGCTCTAAAACTCAGGATCTTTGTTCTCTCTGACATGTTCAACAAGCCTGCAAAAACTCATTGCATGATGACATCAGGGTCAAAAAATATCGAGCTCCGAACTTGCCTCCTTAAAATCACCTACAAATTAACATGTCAAAAAGATGGAATTTGCATTTGGTTTTAGCTCCAAAAACTAGGCAAATAGGCAATTGAGGCTTTGAAAACTGGGGTACCAGTAGATTGTCATGAGGAGAATATGATTGTATGAATTGGGCTCATGGTGAATCACGGGGCATTTTTTCCAAGCATCTGAAGTTGACTTTCTAGATTTACAGGATGGGAAACAATGACAAAATAACAATTTTAATAAATGGATTGACCCTGGTAAAGTGTGCAAACGAATTCGTCAAGACTTAAAAATAGACACACTTGGAGTATTCCCAGAGGAAAACAATAGGGTACAATCCATTCAATCTTACCAATCACAGGTTAAGAGTTATAACATAAGGAACAAGGGTGCCAAACAAATCTGCAAATGCTGACACCAATAAAAGATAGAAATTATGTATGGAATCACATTTGAAAACTGTTCAAATGGATTCATCAAGAGTTAAAAATTGAAACATAACAAGCCTCTGAAATCTACAATGCAATGCAAAAAGAATTTTAGCATTTTGGTCATTTGGTCAAAAGTTATAAGTCGTCAAACATGGCTTCCCAGAATTTAGAATTAATTGCAAAAACATGAAAATAGTAACTGACCAACTTTGAGGGAACGAACTCGAAACAACTCAAAATCTGAAACATAGGCTCTCACGTATGGATACTAGATGTTTCCAAAGAATTAAGTCATGAACCATTTCTAGGTGCAAGATATTTAGTTGCAAACATAGCCTCTTGTCGCTATTTGACACTTAGGTGAAAATGCAGATTTGTAAAATGCTCAAAACAGGACTTCACGGAATGGCTCGGAATGTCAGCTTAACTTCATGGAACATGTAGATGCACTAAATGGAAGGTGTTAGAAACTTTAAACACCTCTTAAGCCTCAAACTGACAGCTGGGTAAACATGCACATATAAGTGTTTATAGGGCTTAATTTTCTCAAAAGTGCTCAAAATTGATCATGCAATTTTTAGTGCCAATAGTGGCTCTGTCTAGGGATGCATGCCCCTTGCGGCCATGGCAAGATTTCAGATCTTTGGGAGAAGCAAACCACACTCCTGAACTTCAAAAACTCTTCTTGAATAGCTTTATTTAAAATAGGGAAACAACTACAACTACCAAGATTATGTACACACGATGGCCTTAGGCCACCGAAATTCAACAAAACTTTTTACCTCTATCATAAACATAATTCTTATCTGAACTTTCATGAGATAAATTAAAATTTCCACTCATATCAGATTCACCAATCAGATTATCATTCTAAATCAACTCATTTAGCAAAACTAAATCTAAACCTTGACTTTCACAATGCAAATAAAAACTATGTTCATCTTCAACCACTTGCTTACTATGAAAGTTCTGATTAGCATGCTAAAAAATATCAGACTGAAACTACAAACCTTATCTAAAAAATGACTCGTGCATGCTATCAATTTCGAATATGAATGCATCATATTCAACATGGGGAAAAAGACCACTCATACCTTCAAATTGTGTATCCTTTTGCATAACCGGATAGGAATCAAATGTACAATCTGACAGATACTCACATTTGTCATCCACATCAGAATCTAAAACTAATCCATAATCTTCAAATGGTTCTTCACAATCAGAAAATAGATTAGTCTTCAAATCAGAGAGTTCATCATAAATCTCATTGCAAGGTGCATACTGATTTTCAAAAACAACTTTGTCAAACACTGTGTCATTAACCTCATCAAATGCAACATAATCATCAGTTTCACCATCATACTTGAAAGAAGAACAATTTTATTTCTCATAGCAGTAGGATAAAGTATCATCATTAAACTCATTCTCAACTAAATCTAAATTTTCCATGTGCTCTTCAAACAAAGGATTGATAACTCCATGCAATGACCCTCTTTGAATGTTTTGACAAAAAATGGGCTGATCATCATCAGGATTCTCATCATATGAAGTGTTAGTATATACTTTAAAACCATTACCCATCTCATTTCCATGGAGACTTTCAGCATGTGAATAAAAATTAGAACTACATGAAGACTCAACATCCACTCCATCAATGAAGCATGTAGAATACAAATCATAGTTACTTTCATTGTCTTCATGTAGGTGATTCAAATGTCTTGCAAGAAAATCATCATTTATCTTACCAATAGGTGCTGATGCATTAATCTCAGGATCAATCATATACTGATCATCCCTGCACTCATCCTCAAGACACTCTTCTACACAATTAGTTAATCTGTCTTTATGGATAACCTCTTTCTCTTCATATTGTGTAGACAAATCTTATTCACCACTTTCAACATCTAGCTGACTTGTATAACTTTGAAATGAGACTTCACTTTTAGATTTAGGAGCATTACTCATATCTTTACTAGCAAGAGAATACTCACTCCCGTTATTACTTTCTTCTTCCCAATCAGCATCTGATTCATATGAAGACACATATGTACTATCACAATCCTCTTCTTGACTTGAGAATCAATTCTTGCCATTGTCTTCATATGATGCTTCTTCACAATATGTCGGATAAGAAATTTCATCTTTATCACTTGATACATGACTTCTAGGTTCTTCATCCTCATACTGAGATAAATACCTTTCCTCTTCCTAATTCATTATGTTTCCAACACAATGCAAATCATCAATGGGAAAATGAATGACTGGATTTATATCTTGCATGAATAACTCTTCAAGTGAATCAACTCTATCATTCGTTGTTGTAATACCATAAACATGTGCATTCAATTAAGCACGAATGGAATCATTTCTTCTTTGCAACAAAGAGATTTCATGTTCACATGTTTTTATTTCTAAATCTTCAACAAAACTATTTACAACAGCAGGGGTACTTATTTGCTGATCTAAAATTAAACATTCTGTATGACATTGATTTGTTCTTTGCACCTCATCTTGCCAGCAAATATTTCTAGAGAAATAACTCTGGGTTAAGCCATATTTTATGTTATTCTCAATCTCTATCACTCTCATGAATGCCTGATGCAAAGTCTTAGGTTCTTTATCTCTCAACAGATAGCTCATCTTCTTATCAAATGTACCAAGATAAAACACTAAACACATTTGATCATCCGACTTGTAACTTTTAGGAATTTCATTTAAAACCTTTGCAAATCTGATATTAAATTCAAGAACTAACTCACCATTCCTGACTTGGATATTCAAAAACTTATCAAAATAATCAGAGATGCTTACTCTTTCCCCAAATTGCGTCATGAATGCTTATAGTAATTCATCCTAGGATGGAATTGAACATGCTGGTAAAAATGAAAACCAGTGCCTAGCATCATCTTCTAAATCTGAACAAATAAATTCATCTAAATTTCTTCATGAGAAATTTCAAAATCACCAACCAATTCATTGAATAGTTGAACATGATGGTTAGATGACCTTTCATGGTTCCCACCAAACTTAGGCAAATACTTTCTAAGGTTACAAGGCATAGTATTCAGGAAACCATGAATACCATTAAAATTTAATGGCATATACCGCTTGGTAAAAACGGATCTAGGAACTTCACTAACCAGCTACATCCTAGGTGAGCTTAATCTTGACATTATTCAAAAATTTTAACCTCATTCACCTATAATAACTTATGATTTATAATTTGCAATAGATCTATACCCTTCTACCCATGAAATTTAAACAGACTCCACAAACTTTAAAAAAAACCAACTGAAACTTGATCTAATGAAGTGTATAAAACTTATCAAATCATTCTCCTCTTCTCAGTGCTAAAACTTCACTTGACAGAGAACACACTTGTATAACAATCAGTTTTCATGAAAAGAAAATACATGAAAATGAGAATACCTTTAGTGTTGTTGCATGAAACCACTGATATGCTGATTGGCTTGGTGCTAACATGAATTCCTCACATATTGATCATAACCTTACAGAGTCACCATCTCCTTGAGGAGAGAAATGAAATAACAATAGTGATTCACATTTATCATTTCAAAAACTTTTAACAGCAAATCAAACAACATTTTGAAACTTACTAGTCAAAAAATTATATAGATCTCTCTTCTTGCTTGAAAATTCACACAACTTTTAGATCTGCTTATTTCAACTAAAAATTCTTTGAAAGCAATTATACAACTGATCTATATTGGTTCAAAGATCCTTTTGAGAGAGTCGCCACTCACTATTGCGAGAAAGATTTTAAACATGATTTACAACATAACAAATCTAAACTGGATTTTCAATTTGTAGAATTTACAAACCGTTAAACACTTAGAAGAGAGAAGACACTTTAAAATAATTCTAACTCTGAATTGACAGTAGTACTTTCAAAATAACAACCGGCTGAATTGACTAAAGATGAACACCTTTTAGCAATACAATTTTCATTCAACCTCACAGTTACTGCTACAAATGGATAAAACTTAACTAGGGAACATAAGACATCAACAAAGAGATGGTAAACACCTCACACAACCCTGTTGTTGTAGCATATCCTTCCTATTGTATTGAATCTTCTTCAAATTCTCAAGGTTTGTCTATCATACAGATTCAATACAATCCCTAGCAGAGTTGCCATCTTGTTGGTGTTTGAAAATGCTGGAGGGTTTTCAATTATCCCAGTAAGAAGATGATACATCTAGGGGCAGCTAACTCCCATTTTCAACATATCATTTCTGACAACAGGCCAACTATAAGGCATGACCCTTCTTCTACTTCAGGCTCTGCTAAACCTAGGTGGGTAGACCTGAGATTCAATTGATACCGTACCAGTGCAAAAACATATCCTTGAATCTATTAAGCAGATGAAACCCTTATATCTCCCAGTAACTCATGAAATGACATAGATCTACAGTAGCTAAATACAAATCTAGAATATTCACAAGCTGAGTGAGGGTTAAACATTTAGGTCCTTCAACATAAAATGGAAAGAATGTTTGATTAATAACTAGAACCCTTCAAATGAAAAAAAGAAAGAAAGATATAGACAAAGGTGAATTCCTGGATTGAATCTGCAACCGACATTTGTCCACTTGGAATTCAATACTTTGTAACTAAAAGCCTCTTTCATTTCTTTACCCATCTGATCTGATTTGATTTCATCATTAGCTATTACTAGTTTGCAAATATCTTTGTTGAAATGATGAAAACTTGTTGAGTCATCAAAATATGGTCTTCCTGCTAGTGATAATCTCATCTATCTGACTCAAAAGTGTTTAAAATTGACCAAATCTATATTTTCATAGTCTTTTACCCACATTCAAGTCATTCCCATGCTAAAAATCAAAACTGAACTCTGATACCTGAAATTGGTTGCAAGTTGGAAACTTGGGAGAAAACCTCATGTAACATGAATGGACTACTTCTTGTGCAAAAACTAATTCCAAAATCAAAAATTTTGTCTTCTCCTAATTTCGGCGATCTATAACATTGCCTATTTGGCCTTCAGGAAACCCCCTGAAAGTCCATTTGAAAATGACTCCCCTAGTAGAAAGTGTTCAATTTTGCAACTCAAAAATTAAAAAATTTGAAATAATACCTAAATTAAAAACTTTAGAAATATAAATCTTTTTGAACTTAAAAAAACTTGAACGTGACTTCACTTTTGAAAAATAATTTTAAAATGACATTTAAAATCATTTTTCTTTTTCCATATGCTTTCCATTCGAGTCAACCCAATTTTGTCCAAGCCACATGTCACCCTATGATTTGTAGCTCGAACATGCATCTGCCACATCATCACTGACTGGCCTACTGCCTTATGTTAGAATTTTGCATTCCCACATTTTTTAACTAATGTGCATCTTATTTTTGTGAGGAACTGCCATCGTCGGATCATGACACATGTCACGATCTAAGAACCTCATGTCTCACCTTCCTCTTGGTTTCCAATTGGGACCCATTGCCATGCGAGCCACCACGTGGCACTATTCTACAGACTGCCTGATTGCTTATCCACCTGTCATGTCAGTGCCAATTCACCACTGGTTCAGGCCCTGCTGCCACTTGGCGACAGCCTACTTTCCTGCATTATTTATCTTCTGTGGAACTTGATAATGTGAGAATGCAAGCACCATCGGATGTGGACGCCTATCATAATCTTGTTCACCCTACATTCTAAGCACCATGTGATCGTAGTTTTTTTTTTGTTTGAAACCTTTTCCCATGCGACCCCCAGCTGACGTCATCCATGAGCCCCACAATGCATCCTTGGCTTTCAAAAAGCCCACTGCCTTATGACATTATTTATAGTTAGTGGAAATGTATTTAAATATTATAAAATTCCTCGCCACAGTAAATGTGGTATAATGGGTTTAAGACCCTTCTCACAATGGCTTCCCTTCATTCTCCGTTGACTGTGCTTTCATTTTATGTGAGCTCTCCTCTAGTTTAGTTGGCAACTTCTTCTCTGTTTGGTGATTCCTTTCTAACGTGTGGGTGTTCCTTTGTTGCTTGTCTACTTCTTTCTTGTAACTTCTAGGATGCTTACTTAACACGCCTTTAGTTTTTACCTTGATTTTTGTGTCACACACTTTTCTCAGGTTTTCATGGCATAATGTTGGTTGTGGACCTAGATCATTCATAGGATGTCAGTTTGAGCATTTTTATCTTTATGTTTGCATTGGGATGCATGTCACATTCATACATTCAATGTCATATTTTGTTGTGTGATTTTATACTTTTTTCTATTGTTTCTTTTGGAGCCTTGTTATTATTTTGTGGACACTAGGATTTATGTAGACACTAATTTGGGTCTCTTCCTAAAAACCCAGATGCAATAAACCATCTTTTGGATGGAGAAAATATAATTTTAACTATGAGGGTCAATAGAACACCTTATAAAATATACCAATGCACTAAGTTACATAGGAAATCACTTTCCTCTTAGTATTGTGCAGGTACGTAGCTCTAAGAGGTTTTCGTCTACACTATCCTACCCTCATAGCTACACACAATGCCGCAAAAAAACAAGTTAAAACTTTTTAAAAAGGTGTGCACCTATGCACCTCATTAGTTGCACAAGGTGTGCACCTTAGCTTTATTACATTAAATAAAAGACTCAAAAAATTTTAAAAACTAAACTCTCACTAAGAATTCACTTTAGGTGAGTAGCTATGCACCTTTACTAGGAAGAATCACCCCTTAGAGAAGTAGAGGGTTAGCATTTAGCACACCCCATGAGGTGCACCAAATGCATAACCTTTTTTCTTTAAAGTTTTCATAAGGGTAAAAGTGTGAGGCCTTGCCCTGACCCATCCTAGCATCGATGATACATTATTATTTTGATACTCATGACTTGATATGTCTGAACATTATTTGATGCACTAAACATTATTATGCTATTGATGATGTGTGATGCTTTACTTTCAGATATTTGATTTCATCATTTAATGCTTTATAAACATGTATGATGATGAAGTGGATGAATGCAGAACTAACACTTTGAATTTTCTAGTTTAAATGAATAAAATAAGATAAAAAAATTGAATTGTAGGAAATGGATGCTTTAAATTACATGAAATTCTTGATGCGTGTATATATATATATATATATATATATATATATATATATATATATATATATATATATATATATATATATATATATATATACACACACACATGCATACATATGTTTCTTGAACTACTAACATGTGCAATGAGTGTGCAAGAAATTTAGCCAGGAAATCCAATGGAAAGACAAAGTTGAACCCCTTATTTATTTTGTGCTATCTTTTCTTTGTCCATCTTTAAAGGTTGTATTTGGTCTTATTATTTCTCCTAGCTTTTATTTATTCCTATTAAGTCTTTAAGGCTTAAAAATATTAAATTTAAATACACAAAGGGTAAGGGTATGGGTTGGGGGTACTTCCCACCCCTTTAGCCTTCTTTGTTAACTTTTAGGGTCACTCAAAAAACCTACTTTTGGTTGATTGCGAAAATTGATTTTCCTCTCCATGATTTGGTGACTCAAATTCCATCTTGAGGTCACTTGAAGTCTAGTTGAGTTAAGGATCATACTTAGAGGCATTTTGGGAGTAGTTTTGGTTTTGTCACCCAATCTCTAGTTTTAGAGAAAGTTTGAAGATTGAAGGAAGAAAGGGAAAAGCTCTTCTCAACTTACCATTTTACTATAACTCTTTGTGAAGGTAGGATTTCTTCACTCTTTTGGATTTTTTCTTCATGTTGTTCATGCTTAAATCTTGCATATGGTAGTGTGTTGTTCTTTGCTTGTTGCTTGCTTGTGTGTTGGGTTGATTTGGAGGGATTTTAACTTTGTCTTGACACATTCTTATGTTTTTCTTGAGGTTTTATTTTTGAGGGGATTTCATGGGGATTGTTTTGGCATTACTCACCCTTGGGTAGGGAAGAAGTGGCCATGTACGGGGGTAGGGCCTTAGTTGGACCTCAATGGTGAAGAGTCTCCTTTCATGGTGAAAGGAGGGAAAGAGGGTAGGGTGTATGGGCCCCTACTTTTCATCACATACCTTGGTTGATATTGTGAATTCTTGAGTATGGAAAGAAATGGAAAACCTTGTGGAAATAGCCCCGAAAGGGCCTTGTAAAAGAATGGAAATTCTTGAAGTTTTTGCCCCGAATGGGCTATGTTTTTGGTATGGTGATTGACATCTCCCATTGAAAAAATCCACCTCCCCCCTAGTCAGGTCCTATGTTTGGATCTATTGTGCAAAACTAGGTTTGGGGTGTATGCTTGAATTTTCTCTTGATGTTGTGTTGTCCACCCTGGCTCAGCTCTTGTCTTCTCCTTATTTTTCCTTGAATATTTGAAGTTATTGGAAGAAAGCACATGTGAAAGATTTTGAAGAGATTTTATTTGAATTAAAATATTATGTAAAATGGATTTGAATTTTGATGTATTGGCAACGACATCGGGTTTTCTTACTGGTTCTTTCCTAATGGAGCCTTGAACCAGGATGAATAATAGAGGGAAAAAAAAAGAATTATGGAAACTTCCTTGTATTTCTCTCATGTGATTTCAAATATTGCATATGTTGTGAGAAAATAGAATGATAGATAATGTCTTTGAATTATGAATTTCGAAGTTTTCAATTATCTTAATGAGAAGCAATTTGATATGTTGAAGTTTTCCAATTCGATGTTTAAGTATTAAGAAGAGATAAATATCCTACATTGTGATCACAAGGTTAACTCTCTCATTGTTAAATTTCATAATTGACCAAATCAAATTCAATAAGAAATTATGCATCACCTTGAATTCTTCATAAAAGAAACATATACCTTAGCAATGTGGTGAATTACAAAACATAAATTATAGGAGAGAGAAGAAATTATAACCTTATACACATCCATGTATTAGTATGCTTAAAAATTGAGAATCAATGTTGTCATTAGGTTAAAAATCACTCCTATTATAAATATATTCATAGCAAAAAGAAACATGTTAACACTTGGTCAAAATTGGCTTCAAAATAAAAATGTGCTTCTCTAGGAGTGGAAATCCCCTCTGGAAAATGTATGGGGAAAATTTTAATTCCCCACTAAGTCACAGAGAATATTCTTTGTATTATCTTTTTGGATTGCAATAAAAAAACCCAATAATAAACCCTTTAAAAATAATATAATTTAGTTACATTTGAAATTAAAATATTTTATTGGGTTTCTTGTTGACATTCCTCAACTATAGAACTTTATCATTAACTCCATGTTGAATAGGAAGGGGCTAGGTACTTTCCTAGGACCCCTATCTAGTTCTTTTTAAAATTAATAAATCAAAAAAAAAATCTAAATCACACCCACTAAATTAAATTTCTTCCCCCCCCTGTAGCAAGTACATGTCAAATCAATGAGGGAGGGGAGCAAGTAAGTTTTTTTTTTTTTTTTTTTAATTTATTTTTTAATAAAATTTCATACCCCCCCCCCCCCCCCCCCCCCCCGCCCCCCCCCAACCTTAATGTATTCCCCCACCTTATGCACTAGGACTCATGCTTGAGTCCCACCCATGCATGGGGAGAGAGGACATGCCTAGGCCGACAAGCTTATGTCAGCGCAAGGCCCCCTTGGGTAGCGTGTGGTCAGGCCTGCCATGCGCAGGCCTATGTGGAAGGTAGGGTAGGTGTGGGGTAGGTAGTAGGGTGGGTAGTGGGTTTAAAAGTTTTTTTTATGTTGTTGGTTAAAGTGTAAATATTAGTATGTAAATTATGTTTGTTAGTTTTTAAATGTATATTTAATTTTATATAGGATCAACATTAAATTATTAGATTAGTATGTAATTTATGTTACTACGAAGTGACTTAATATTAATATGTTAGTGTAGTTTGTTAGTGTGGATTAGTGTGTAGACTAGGTTAGTATAGGATTTGGTTGTTTCATTAGATGATATTATTAATAAGTTTTTAAATAATTTTAGCATTAAATTGTTATTGAGATTAGTAGCTAATTTGGTTCAATTAGAAAGTAGTATAATATTCATTTGTGTTAGTATAATTGTTCATATGGAATAGTAACTTGGTTGTTAGATTATAAATTAGTTCTAAGTTAAAAGTTTTAATTTGAAATTAGTATATTTTTAATTAAATAATTCTAATGTTTTATTAATTCATATAAACTCGAGTCATAATGAGTATGTGTTAGCTAGTTAATGTTCTTAGTAGTTTTATTTAAGATAGTTTAAGTTATTTAGTCCTAATGTAGTTATCTTTGTCATAGTTGTAATTGAGTTTATATTATCAATTAGTTTTATATAATTGTGAGATTATTAGATTGATTTTAAGATTGGCAATATTAACGTGGACTTAAACATTATAATAGTTTAGAATAAATTTTGGATTTACTTAACAATGTAATTGAAATAAGTCTAGTTTACAATGTCAATGGTAAATGATAAAGTAATGAATTAGATTGTAATAAGTATGTTAGAGAAATTTTTTGATTTAAATATAGGTAGTATAATTGATGATTAAGTATACCTCTATTGTATGTGTATTTTTTTTTAAGTAGTTTAGACATCGGAATTCAAGTTTTAAAACGTAGTTAGTATGGGATGAATAGTTTGAATTCAATAGACCTTCTAGGTTTTTTCAAATTCTCTTAAATGTAAAAGATTAAAATTGTATGACGTTCAGGTTATCAAGTTAATAAAAAAGGGTCTAGTTAATTAGGTCATTTTTTAAGGGTTAGTGGTATTCCTCGTAATCAATGGTGTCCAAAACAAGATTATGTAATTAAGAGTAGATGTCAATTAGTTAGCATGTTAGTTTAAACGGATCAAGTTATGTTTGTGTCAACCTAGTGCCTTCCTTAGGAGGTAATAATATAACAGATCATTAAATCAAATTGATGGAGTAGGCCTTTAGTTAATGGATTAGTCACTTCATTTAATTAATCGTCTTTCTAGAAACTTTTAGTTCACCCCAAACATCTATTTTATGATATGTTCAAACGAAGTTGTAACCTCTTATCATCGATGGTGAACTTGCACCTATCTTCAGAGTACCTATGGTTATCTGAATTCAAAACAAATCGAACAATTAATTTCATTGTAGTTAAACATCTAAACCTTTGTTGACCATATTATCTTATTGTATTCAACTCTATTAAAAAAAAAAAAAAAAAATTGTTTGCATTTTTGCCTTTATATTTTAGGCATGACAAAAAGCACACAAGTATGCTAGGTGCTCTCTTTTTTTCTTATTAAGGTTAGAAAAATGGGTTTTTGGTGTTTTGTAGCAATTTTAAGGTTTTACGTTCAAGGTCATTTTTTTGGGTCATAGCTAGGGATTTTTTAGGGTTTTAGTTTTCATCTTTCTAGACTAATGTTTGCTTCTCTATGCAAATAAAAAGGGTATCATTAACTTGTTGAGGTCATAAATTTTGACCTAGAGCTCAAAATTCAAAACCATTTACACCATTGGAAAGAAGAAATAAAAATATAATTTTAATTCCTAAAACAATGAGCCTTTAGACACCTAATTTTAGAGATTGATAAAAGTTTCAACCTAAAATTTTGAGAAGAAGACTTTCAAAAAAGCTAGTTAAAAATGCCTAGAAAATCTTGTGAAAATTTTCAAACATTTTATCATTTTGGATTATCTCGATCACCTAGTCTATCATTGGGATGGATAGGGTAGTTGGAGAGGATTAAAAGATCATAGATACAGAAGTTGGACACATGAACGAGAATAGGTTCCTCATCTTATACAACTATTAATGACAAGATTCAGCATGGGTGCCTTAGAATTTTAGATAGAAGTAGAATGAGTTCCAATATATGAAAGTGTTTGAATATAAATAGTGTATAAATCACCAAAAGGGGGAAAAATAAGTACACTAGAGTGCTCCTAGACCTCATCTAAGAAAAATCTAGAAACTATTTTCAAAACTACAAACTCTAATTTTTTTGCAATTTGAGCTTCCGAGCTGCACCAAGTGCAATGGTGCATAAGGTACACTTCTTTTAAGGTGCGCTAGAAGTTTTTGAAGAATTTGGAGCTGCACTAATAGTTAACTTCCAATTCCAAATTTAGAACTTTCAATGCACTGAAAATGAATTCTAATAGTAGAACTTGAAGAGTTTAGATGCTTTCCTACAAGGATCTAATCAACATGGAACTTCTATTTTTGGCACTTCTAAACACTTCTACATCATCTAATGGATCTCTTCTTCTTATTTTCTCATTATTTATTTGTTTTAAGAAATGTAAAGGCTCATGCATCCACTTAATGATATAAAAAAGGATGGAGTCCTACTTAGAACTAGTTAGAGAGTCAATTTGTACATAAATAGATTTGTTTATTAGTTTATAAGCATATGTTTTCATATAGAGATCTCTCACTCTCAACACAAATTGAGGAGAAGATTTCTTGTGAATTTAGGAATATAAATACATTCTAGGCTATCATTATTTTGATGCAATAATATATGCTATTGGTGCTCACATTTGGAGTGTAGTGATTCTTCCCCAAGTCTGTTATATTTTTTGAATGTATGTTCATGAAGTGTAATTGAACCAATAGTTGTATTCCATTCTTCTAGTTGTGCAATATTTTAATTCTCATGTTCACTATATGTCTAAAAATTTTGCTAACGTACTTGGCTTATGAAAAGATTACCATATTGTTTTTGCATAGCTTTTCATCTCACATGAGCGCACTTTTTGTGGCCTTGCAATTTGATGAAAAGTGAAACATCTTATAGTCATTAAATTCTCATTGATGATTGCATCAATTGAATTAAGGAAGCACTACTCCTATTTTCATTGGTTACGTACTAATCTTTTCATAGGCTTAACTCACAGGCATGTTCTTTTTGTACCTTATGTCTATTAGGGTTTTACTTTTCAAAATTATTTTCTTAAACTTGTTATCTTACATCATTTATTTTATTTGCTAAGCCTAGGTTAAATTAGGAATTCATATAGTTGCATTGTTAGATTGCATTCATTAAAAAAATATAGAAAAATAACAAAAGATATATCTCTTTTGGTTAATTTGGAAACAACAATTAGATTAATCATTTGATTCAAAATTGGTTTGAGCTATAAAATACCTCCTCATGAAAAAATGCATTTTTCTTCAACTAAATGGATTCTAGTAGGTTATAAGATCACCTAGAACCTTGGAGTTGATCCCAGCTCAGCTTTTTAGGAGAGGAGTTTAAAAGGATTCCTCCCCAAAAGCATTGTGAAAAATGACAACTCAATAGAACTGGCAAAGAAAAAGGGAAATGGCTATATATCACTTGGAAAGCTTTCAAAAAATGTAAACAATTTATCAATTAGAGTCCTAGATCAAAAGTTATGCTTCCCAAAATTTGGACTACCATTTATGGATTCTTATAATTTTACATTGACTTCTAACATTTTTTCTAGAACCTTCTATTTGGGTAGTGGATGGCAAATGGCATAATCTAAAAAAAGTTCCTAACCCTAAACCTAATCCAAGTTACTTAAGGTCATTTCTAGGATAGTAAATGTTGGTTTTGATGGATTTTGGAAGAAGGTACTAGAGGAAGGTTTTTCTCTAGAATCAGACAACACTGTAAGCCCATAGGGCATGTCATTGAGTCTTTTTTCACTGTATTGAATACAATAGCATATCACTTCTTATGATAATATTTTTCTTTTCCTATTGTGCTCATTTTGTCTTGGGTTGTGCCCTCATCAAGATTTCTTTACAACTAATACTACACGCTCATTAGAGATATTACATGCAAGCATGAAAACTAATGTTCACTTGTTCAAAAAGAATGTAGGTTCAAGTCCATTTTCCTTTAGTGTAATTACATTCAATTAGAAAAGGATAGTCATGCTCATAGCTAAAGATGTAGAAATATGGAATAAGTTGGCATTGATTCGACTTTAGTTATTTCCATATATAGATATTATTCAAAAGGTTATTTCTATTGCTAGATAAAATTTTAAGAAAGACAAGAGAAATTCACATGTAGAAATATTCCTTGACCTTGAAGCTTAGCTAGAGATTCAATTTCAAATTTTGGATCAAGAAGAAGAATGATGGAAGAAAGGTTAAGCCAATATTGTGGAAATTCATCCAATTTTTTTTACAAGTTTCAACTCACCCCAACAACCCTAGTTGCCATTAGTGACAAAAACAAGGGTGATAATTGATGATATTGATAAGAAGGAAGAAGCAAATTGATAAGAAGGAATATATAAAGGAAGAAGCAATAATAAAAGGGGAAGTTATCAATCAAGAGGAAGGTATCAATTATAAGAATTATTTTTATTTTTTTAGTCTCAAGAGGATAATACATTTTGAAAAAAATAATTTCATGACAAAATGTTTTTGCCACTAATTTCAAAGTGGGAGATCATTGATCTCTAAGACTATTTTTCCAATTAGTGATGAAGCCCTTAGTGATTTCCAAGTCATTTACAATGCAATATTACAAGGTCTTCACTACAACCCAATTATCTTGTAAAGGCCAAGAGAAAAATAATTATTGAGCATTCAGGAGAGACCAAGAAGACATGCAACTCGAGGAATATACTATGAGTTGAGAAATATAATGGATATTGAGAATATTGAGAAGATATCAAGAATCCAACAAATAAACTATAAATGTTGAGTAACAACATTCATGATCAAGTGTTAGAACACTCAAGTGTCATGAAATTTAGTTTTGATATGTGACTTTGTAATGACACAAAATCATATGCAAATAATTTTGGTTGTCATTCTTATGATATTTAATATCTATAGGGCTAGATTAGTTTATGATTATAAGTCATTAGAAGAAGGTAAAAATCCATACACATACAATTCAACCAATCAGAAAAAAGGATGTAATGGAAAAGCATGACAAAGTTCAAATCATTGATCAAGATCAAGAAATTTGACATAAATTATACTTAATGATGATTCTAACACTAGAATCATATATATGGAGTGAAAGGAATATAGAAAATGAGTAACCAAGTAGTTATAGAGACAAAACTAATACAGAGAGAAATTAGAGCAATGAAGGACTGAACATTATTTTAAGTCTTTAACAAGATATTTCTTTCACCAAGTAGATTATATCTTATAATCAAACATTATAAACTTAATAGGTTAACTTTATTATTGAAATAGTGAAGATTTGTGGGTTTCATCCCCACCCTGGTTTTACCTTCATCTTGAAGTGTTTCTAGTTGAGAAAATCAATGTATTATACGTTGATAAATTATGGATGTGATGAACTTAATTTATATTTCAACATTAAATATTTATTGATGAATTAAATATGTTTTAATGGATTTGATTTTAACATCAAAATTTTAATATCTTTATTCATCCCCGCTCATATTGTTGTGTTTTCTATTTACATATTCAAACAAAAACATATTGAGTATGTCATTGATGTATGTTTTTTCACCTGACTATTATTTTGGTTACACCAACATTTATATGATTACAACCCTATCCTCTTCTACTTTTAGATCATGATAGTCACTTTCCTAGCTAGCATAATTTTTCTTCATGTTCTAAGTAGCTTGGTACATACTTTTAAAGATGTTGAATTCATCTTCTTCTTCACTAGGGAGACTAGGTTGTGTCATCGGCTTGGATTCTTATCCTACTAGATTCTCTTGTATTGGTAAACTCATCTTGCACCTATATTCCAAAATTGTGCAACTTAAAGAATTCACAAAAGAAAAAACACTAAAACATGGATTATACACTCATATTCAAATGAGGCCTTAATAGAAAAGTGGTATTTAATTAAAAATTAGCTCAAAAATCCCATCTGTGACTTTCCACACATGTTTGGTTGTGTAAGTATAAAATTTATGTTATTTTCACTTGAGATTTAGTAAAATATACCTTGTACTTGTAAAAATATTTTGGCAACAATCATTTCACTTTTTTCACATGCCTACCTAGCTCCTTCTTTGATAATTGTGATGATCATTAATGAACTGCAAACCCTTTTTTCCATTTCAAGAAACCTTTCAAACAACTTTTGAAATTTGGAAAAGTTTATCCATTTCACATTGTACCCTTTTCATGATCCCTAAAACATCAAAAAATACCAATTCGTATGGTTATATCAACATACTTTGTGAAGCTCTAAAAACTCAATATTTTGTAGGCTCTCTTGTGCTCCTTAGCCCAAATCACAACTTCACATGGCCCATTGGTAAGCTACTCCAAAATAGTGATAAATCATGTTTTCAAACCATGTTTAACTCATTTCTTGCAATTCTGGGAAATTTCACCATTTTGCACTACTTTGTACGCAAAATTTGCAAAATCCTATTTTTTCTTGTTTTGTAAGCCTCTCATATGCTATTGATTGATGAATTTATGAAAAGGATAAATGATATATTTAGAGGGGGATGAATTAGAATCTTAAGCACTTGTACTTTTCACAAATTCATTCAAATTTATCAGCTAACTTATGCATGTAAAACTTATCTATCACATGCATGAAAATTAAAAACATGACACAATGTTTGTTATCAAGAAACCCTCTAAGGTCAAGGTAAAATTGGGGTGGAAATGACAATGAAAAATATTCACAACCTCAGTAATAAAGTTAAGCTATTATGGTTACAGTGTTTGATCATAATATATGATCTTCCCTATGAGGGGTCTTCCCTATTAAAAGCTTAGGAGAATGCTAAGTCTCACCTTGTTAGAATATTTAATACTTACAACAAAGTAATGACTATGTTAGGATATTTGTAAAGATATGTTAAGAGATTTACCCTAATTCAAGTTGAATGAACTAGAGGAGAGGAAGATGATTTTCTTTCCTATACCTCTAAAGTCTTAAAAAGAACTAAAAATTCAGTGAAATCTAAGACTATTAAAATAGTTGTCACTAGTATCCTAAAAAAATACTCATGAGAAAAACATAAAAAGACATGCTCAAAGCCAAAGGCTGCCACTAACACTAATATTGATGATCATATTGTAGATTCACAAGAAGTTGAAGCTAAAGAAACTCAATGACCACTTCAGCTTCAAGTTCATGAAGAGGCACCAAGGCCTAAAAGGGTAACCCACTTGATTACTAAAATGGAAACACCAGGACAAGGAAAACATTGAATGATTTTTGATCTAGATCCTATGGAGACAAAGCCAATTCCACAATAGCATCCATGTCATACAATGGTAGATAGTATGTCAAATCCTCAAAAGTTTCCTGAGAAAGTTGATACTCAATTAGGTACCCTTTTTTAATTCAATGTTTCTCCCACAACTGGCAAGGATCCTACTATGCCTAAATGGCTAGAAACTTCTATTGAAGAGAAAAGAAGTATGGTGCCCCTATCCATGCCCATTGATGACTTGGTTAGCAGATGCCTAGGAAAGTCTCTAAAAATGAAAAAGGAAAGGATTGAATCTAGAATAAAATGTGATATTCCCATTTTACTATATGAATTAATTATACATAAAGAGTATAAAATTAAAAATCAATAATTTATATAGAATAGATTATAATAATTTTAAGTTACAAATATAAATCATTATATATATATATATATATATATAAAATTGTTATGCTATAAATAATTAATATATAATATATATCAACTATTTTATGTACTATAGTGTATGAAAATTATATCTATATTAAATAAGCATAAATAATTAAAATATTGCATATATAATATACAATCATATATAATTAAAATTACTGTATATTATTAATATATAATAAATAATTATTAATATAATATATCTATTATTAAAGGATGTGACCCTTTGAAAATACATATACAAATATATGTATATATATAATGAACATCAAATAATGGAAAAGATATCGAAGGAAAATCTAGCGAATTCTTTATGAATTAGAGAAAATTCAAAAATGCCCTAAATGGGACATTACATAAAATTTGATAAAATTTTAGGGCATTGGTTAGTAGAGATTGCCAAGCCACCTCAGGTAGCCTGGATGAGGATCTCAGTCCTTAGGATTATCAAGTGACAAAAATTGACTTGGGAAAGGGGAGTTGGGCAGTAGATATTAAAATCTTTGAAGCCTCCAATAAAAAAATTGTAGACAGGGTCTAGAAGGATGCTCAACATAAGCAAGATATGAAAGAAGAAATGAGGAGCATGACAGAATACATCAATGCTATCCTACACCCAGAACCAAAACCTTTGAGCAAGATGTCTACAATTGTGGATGCACTGTCTTCAACAAATCAGCAAATCCTTAATAATTTGCAAAAATGTAAAATTGTTGCAAAGACATCTGAAGAATGGTTATAGTATGTCTTGAATGAAACTATGAAGTAGATAAATTTGTTAGATAAATATTGAAAGGACACCACTGCCATTATCAAAAAAAGTAGAGTATAATAATGAGGGCTATGAAAAAGAAAGAAATAATTGGTTAAAAGTAGTACTTTACATAGAAGAAATTTAGAGGTTTGTGTTGCAAATATTTCAAGATGAAAGTCCTGTGGACGACCTTGATGATAAGTGTGAGGCCTCACCCCGACCCATCCTAGCATCGATGATACATTATTATTTTGATACTCATGACTCGATATGTTAGAAAATTATTTGGTGCATTGAACATTATTATTCTATTTACGATGTGTGATGTTTTACTTTCAGATATTTGATTTCATCAGTTAATGCTTTATGAACATGTATGATGATGAAGTGAATGAGTGCAGAACTAACACTTTGATTTTTTTCAATATTAATGAATAGAATGAGATAAACAATTGATTTGAAAAAAAATGGATGTTTTAATTTACATGAATTTCTTGATACGTATTTTTAAATATATGCATGTGATTCTTGAACTACTGATGTGTGTAATGAGTGTGCAGGATATCTAGTTGGGAAACCCAATGGAAAGACATAACTGAACCCCTTGTTGTTTTGTGCTATCTTTGCATTGTCTTTCTTTGAACGTTGTTAATTGGTCTTACTATTCTCCTAGGCTTTGTTTGTTTCCTATTAAGTATTTAAGGCTTTAAAACATCAAATTTAAGTACCCTAGGGGTAAGGGTATGGGTTGGGAGTACTTTCCTCCTCTTTAGCCTCCATGGTTGACTTTTAGGGTTACTCAAAAACCCTACTTTTGGTTGATTGCAAAAATTGATTGTCTCCTCCATGAGTTGGTGACTCAAACTCCATCTTGAGTTTACTTGAAGTCTAGTTGAGTTAGGGATCTTACTTAGAGGCATTTTGGAGAAGTTTTTGGGTTGTTACCCAATTTTTAGTTTTAGAGAAAGTTTGAAGATTGAAGGAAGCAAAAGGAAAAGCTCTTCTCGACTTGCCATTTTACCAAATCTTTTTGTGAAGGTAGGATTTCTTCACTCTTTTGAATTGTTTCTTCATGTTTTTCATGCTTTGAATCATGCATAAGGCATTGTGTTGTTCTTTGTATTGCTTTCTTGTGTGTTGAGGTTGATTGGGAGGGACCTTAATGGTGTAGAGTCTCCTCTCATGGTGAGAAGAGGAAAAGAGGGTAGAGTATTATGGGCCCCTACTTGTCATCACATACCTTGTTTGATATTGTGAATTCTTGAATATGGAAAGGAATGAAAATCCTTGTTGTATTGACCTCAAAAGGGCTTTGTAGAAGAACATAAGTTCTTGAGTTTTAGCCCTGAAAAGGCTATGTTATCGTATGGAGATAGACATCTCCTATTGGGAAAATCCACCTCGCCCCTAGTTAGGTTAAATGTTTGGACATATTGTGAAAAACCAAGATGGGGTGTATGCTTGAATTGTTCATATTGTTGTGATGTTTTACCTCCAGGTCAGCTCTTGTCTTCTCCATATTTTTCCCTTCATGTATTGAAGGTATTCGAAGTATTCACTTGTGAAGGACCTAGAAGATAATTTATTGGAATTGTAACATTATGTAAAATGTATTTAAATTTTGATATATTGGCAAGTACGTCGAGTTTTCTTACTAGTTCTTTCTCGATGGAGCCTTGACCTAGGTTGAATAATAATAATAAAAGATTGTGAAAGCCTCCTTCCATTGCTCTTATGTGATTTCAAATTATGCATATGTATGTGAGAAAATAGATTAACGGATAATGTTTTTGGCTTACATGAACTCTCAAGCTTTCAAATGTGTTAAGGAAAAGTAATTGGATATGTTGAAGTTTTCAATTCAATGTTATATGAATTAAGAGGAAATGAACAATCCTACATTGTGGTCAAAAAACTCATCTCCCTCCTTGTTAAATTAAATAAGTGACAAAATCAAATTAGATTATGAAATTATGCATCTCCTTGAATTCAAAGTAAAAAGGTTGATATACCTTTGATATATGATGAATTATAAAACATAAATTATAGCAAAAGAAAAAATATTTATATATCAACACTTAGAAAAAAATTGGCTTAAAAAAAAGTTGCATCTCAATGAGTAAAAAGCTCTCTGGAAAATGTATGGAAGGAAATTTTAATTCTTCCCCAAGTTCACAGAGAATATTCTCTGATATATCCCTTTTGAATATTAACAAAATCATTGTTAAATCTTTAAAAAGATATAAATTAAATAAACTTAAAATTAAAACATATAAATGTTTTTGTTAATGCACATCTTGTTGTCTTCTCTCAACAATAAAACTTTTAGCATTTACTCCTATAGCTATCTAGCCCTTCACTAAATCAAGTTTCAAATAACCTCCCTACCAAATTTTTGGCGTAGACTTGGTTGAATGCATTAGCATTAAACTCCATGTAACATAAAAGAGCAAGGTACTTTCCTAGGACTTCATATCTAGTTATTTTATAAATCAAAAAAATTAAAGCTTACCCTTCTTTTAACTTTCCTATTTAAGGGTTAGGCGTTGACAACCCAACCAGCTACCACTGTGTACTAATGCAACTCGATTACCCTGTCTTATCATATAAAGGGGAGCAAAGAAAGTTTTTTTTTTATTAAATATAAATTTTTCTAACCTTACCCCCTCATATCTCCCTCCCCCATGTGCTTGATCTCCCTTCATCTCACATAACACATGCCAGGGAGGGGACATGTCTACACTGACAGACCTTGGTCAGCATGGATCATGATGAGGGGAAGCCAAGTGGTGGCTAGGCCACTTGGCTAGTAGGTAGGCTAGGTTGGTTTTAGAGATGTTTGGTTAGTTTTTAGATTTATTCTTAGTTTTAAATAAGATTAGCATTAATTGAATAATTAGATTAGTAGTTATTTTATTACAATATAAAGTAGTATAATACTTTTATGTTAGTGTAGTTGTTAGTAAATAGTTTTAGAATGTAGTTTAGCTTGTTAATCCTATGTTAGTTAGTTAGTGTTGTAAGTTAGTTTTATTTAATATAGTTCTAAATTTGTTAGTCTTAATTTAGTTACATTTTGTTATAGTTGTATTTTATTTTATGTTATTAATTAGTTTTATATAACTATGAGTTAGTTAGCTTGATTTTAATATTTGCATTATTAATGTGGACTTAAATTTATAATCATTTTAAATAAAGTTTAGATTTACTTATAGATTTATTGCGTTGATTCTAATCTTCAATTTCAATTGTAAATGATAGATTAATATAAATTAGATTGTTATAAGTGTGTTGGTGAAAATTTTAAATTAAGAAGTAGATAGTATAATTGATAATAAAGTTTACCTCAATTGTATGTGTATATTTAAGGTTGGTCTAGACTTTGGATTAAAGTTTTAAAATGTAGTTAGCATGGGTTGAATAGTTAAATGTAATTGATCTCCTAGAGTTTCAAATTCTCTTAATGTTAAATGATTAAATTTGTTACATCGATCAAGTTGTTAAGATAATAGAAGGGACTAGTTAATTAGTTCTTTATAAGTTTAGTGGAATATTGTTCATAATTAAATTAATGCTAACAAGGTTATGTAATTAAGAGATAGATGTCTTTTTAGTTAGTAGGTCATTTTGACATATCGAATAAGTTGTTATGATAATCTATTATCATCCTTAGGAGGTAATAAGTTAAGAAATCATCAAAACAATTGAAGGGTTAGGACTTTAGTTAAATGGAATTAGTCATTTAATTTAATTAATTGATTTTTTAAGAAACATTAAGTTTACCCAAACTATCTATTTAATGTTATGTTTCAAATAGAGTTGTGACCTTTTTATATCGATGGTGAGCCTGTATCTATCTTTAGAATACCTATGGATAGCGGAATTTTAAAACTACTCAAATTTAGTGAAACTAGACTACATGAACAATTAGTTCCATTATAGTTGAACACCTAAATCTTTTTTGACCATATCATCTTATTGAATCTAAGTTCTTAAATTTTTTTTAAAAAAATTATGTGTGATTTTTACCATATATATTTTGGGCATGACAATAAGACTCTATATGTGATTAAAGATTGCATTGAGTGGTTCAATTAGGCCCTAGTTTAGGGAATTATTGAGACCAAGGAAATTTTCAATGGCCTTCAGCTTGTGGATGAGATAATTTGGAGAGACCAAAAATGGTTTAGTAGGCATTGTGTGGCTAGGGAAAATGACTCTATAGCCCAAGTGGATGAAATAATAAGTGAAGTACACAAGAAGTTTTAGGAAATCCATGAGAAGAAAATGTCATTGAGGCAAGTCTTTTCAAAAATTACCCACATTGAAGCCATGTTGATAATAAGTTAGAAAAATTTGGAAATGCATCACGAAAAATTAATAGAGCTAAAGAGAGAAAAAGAGGTCTGGAAGCAAAGAATCGCCTACATCGATCAACCCCATTAGTTAGTTATTTTTGCATTCACCAATGCTTACAAGACATGCAAAGTCATTAAAATCACATGTCTAGTGTGGATGATTCTCCTTGAAAGTTACTTTTTGTTTTCTCATGTTTATTTACTTTATACATTCCAGTTAACACAAATGTGTTAACTAAAAGGACAATTTACTCATGTTATGGTAATTTTGGATAGAAATCTAACCTATGCCTTTTAAATATTTACATTTAATAGGGGTTAATCTCTCCTCAAATTGAGATGAAAATAATTTTATTTTAAAGTTATACAGTTTGAATTTTAAGTACAATATTTCCCGCATTACCAGTAATTCAAGTAAATTTTTATAATTTTATGTGCTAAAGCTTTCTGAGGTAGATATCATTATCTACTATATGATAATCTACATTATTGAGGATGAATGTTATATGTGAAAGTTAATTTTAATGTGTTGTGTTTTCTGGAGGTGTTTTCTTTAATTCTTGAAGAGTGTGGGAGGTGGAACTTACATCATTTCATATTGTATTCTTATTTTAACATTCAAATCATGCGGATGATATTTATTGTTAAAATCAAGTGGTTTTTTAGCATTCAAATTTATCTTATATTCATGAGATAGCCTAAAGGTTTTCAGTATTTTTAGTAAAATACTCTTTGGGAAGATTTTCCCTCAATAGAGGATTGAACAATTATCTTTTCATAAAAGCTTAGTTACCTCTTGTGTAACACAAAGAAAATCTGAAGCAGAGAATTCCTTAGCTATGATTAGGAATTCAATTTGTTAGTTCACAAGCATTTTCCTACTCAAAGTGTTTAAAATGTTGGGAAAAAATATTCACTAACAATATGTATGGTTAAGTCCTAAAGCCTTTTAAAAACATATTAACTATCCTAAAAAGTATTCATGCTATTATAGAAGAAATTTAAAAAAAATAAAAACCAATTAATTTAAAATTTATAATAAAAAATGGGTATTTGATTTGAGAATGGGTATCTGATTTGGGAATGGGTGTATATGAGCAATGTTAGTATGCTAATAGAAACCAAATTTAAATAAAGCTTCTACAAACTAAAAAAAATTCATAAACTTCAAGATAGACTAAGATGAGCTCTCAATTGAAAATATGAGCCATTAATGGGCTCTCTCAATGAGAAGCTCTCTTGTTTAGTAGCTTTGTCTAAATAGATAGGATGTATGCTCAAGCTTTATGCTTCAAAAAGGGCTTCAATGGATGATTGTGGATTTTTGGTGTGGATAGATGGCTTTAGTATGGATTTGGCTCTCAAAATAGCATTATAACTTTACTTCATGGATTGTGTTATTTTGCAAAGGGGAAGGATCCAATTTATAGGCAAGAGGCTTGAGGGATTGAGGGCTAAGATGCAAGGATGGGAACAAGCTTATGGAAGGCTCAGATTGCATGAGAGGAGAGCACATGGATTGTGCTTCCTTATAGCCAATCAAAGAGTGACACATGTCACATGGTGAGAGGATGGAGGAAAGGGGAAGGATGAGTCAACAAAGGAGGCTCAAGGGATAAAATCTTCATAAAGACCCTCATAATGACTTGTAAGAGCAATAAAAGGGCTTGTAAGAGTCATTTATGGCCTAGTGGACTTCATAAAGTTTTATGGTTGAGATATTTTGAGGGTGATGAGAGCAAATTCGACTTGGACTTGATTAGGAAAGTTTTAAGCTTGCTTAGGCTTGTGCAAATGATTAGAGGATGGATTAGGATGGTTTAGGATTAGCTTAGGGATAGGCAAGTGGATGGCATTTAATGAGGGTGGGTGAAGGAGGAGATATTTGTTAGCTTTGGCTTGGGTTAGTAAGTCTTAACCCATGTTTAGGGAATGTGACAAGGTTAGGAGGGGATTAGGATTAGGTTTAAAGACATCTTCTAGAAGAGTCTAGATTTTGGAGGAGGATAAAGACTTTCTAGAATAGTCTAGAATTTCCTAGGATGAGGATGAAGACTTTCTAGAAGAGTCTAGAACTTCTTAGGATGAGGATAAATTAGATTTTTAGGAAATAAATAAAGTTTTATTTATTTCAAGGGTTTGGGTTGAGGAGATATTTATTAAAACTTTTTTAATAAACATGAGGATTAATATTTAATTTTAATTAAATATTTTGAGTTGGGATTAGGGGTAGGAAATGATGGGATTAGCCTTTAATCAAAATTAAAGAAGGATTAGAAGATTTTGGAAGAGGTTATTGGTCATAAGGAAATTGGCCAACTTTTGGGAAAAAAATAAATTTTTTATTTATTTTAGGATTTTTGGTCAATTTATTAATTAAATAATTAATAAATAAGGAAATAATGTTTAAATAAGATTTAAACATTTTTGGGAGGGATTCCTTAATTAAATATTTTTAATTAAGATAAAAGGATTTAATGGCATAAAAATTAATTAATTAATTAATTAAATAATTAATTAATTAATAAATGATGATGTCATCAGGAATTTTTCAGAAAATACTTTATTTTCTAAAGGATTTTTAGGTGTCTACAATGGGTACCCGATTTAGGAATGGATACTCAATACTATTGAGTACCCAATGAGGCTTGGTTTCACTCTAGATGACAACCCTCCATGGTCAACACCAAAAACATGTTTTTTTCTTGTTGTAGTATGTTTCTGACTTCAACGATGTAGCTGAAAACATTTTTTCATCCAAATTTGATGAAATGAAAAGGGTTCCTTGAGAATGTTCTTAGCTTTCCATTTAATTATGAGTTAAGTAATTAATTATTATTTATTTTCTAATATAGTTAGCTACAAAGTGTTGATTGACATATTGATTGAAAAATAGCTATAACTTTCAAACTATGTAAAAATTTTCAAATCTGAAAGATATGCCACATTCTATGCTTCAACCAGTATAAGAAGAAAGAAAAAATTAAGTTTGAATTTTTTAGAACTAGTTAACATGGTCAAACACAGGAGTCCTTTAATTTTGAAAACAATATAGTAGAAAATTCATAATTAATTAATCATTAGGAATTAAAATACTCAAAAATATGCCTCACATCCAACTATGAGTCTAGTTTTCACATCTATAATTATATTAAAAAATATTATCATTTGATTTTAATTAAGGTGGTTAGACATACACCTACTTTTTATTTTTGTCTTGAAATTTTTGCAATACTGCATAAAATCTAAACTTTTGACCAATCAAATAATTTTTTTCTCTAGATAAAGCCTAGTAATTTATAAACTACACTCGATTTCCTATAGATCATTTTCTTACAAATTTTTAATATAGAATCCAAAACCACTTTACAATTAGCAAAAAGATAGATGGATTATTAACAGTGGCTATTCATATTATATGACTAGATATAAAAATAAAATTTGAGCACATGGAATATTATGATGGTGGTAGTGTGAAATTCAAAAATAATGAACCTTTTAACATAAAAGGAAAAACATATATTTCTTTGACTAAAGATCTTGTATGTGATAATTCTTATTGGGTTGAAACATTATATATAATCTATTGAGTGTGGGACAATTGAAAAATATTTGATTTAAGGTAGAATTCATGGATGGAAAGACCAAACTACTTGATGAAAAAGGAAATTTCATTGGATCTAGAAAGAAAATAAAAGGGAATCTATTTTATCTTGATCTCAGTGAAAGTTCATGTTTTATTGTCAACAAGAAGAAATTTTTTTATGGCACATAGTATTATGTCATGTAAAATTTGATAGTTTATTAAGATAAGAAAAACATGAAAGAGTAAGAGGTATTTCTAGTTTGAAGAAACCTAGTATGGGTCTATGCAAAAATTGCCACATTAGTAAGATGAGAAAGACTAGTTTCAAAAGCAAGAACTCTCATTTAAAAGAAGTCTTCAAGTTTATGAACACAAAATTGTGTGAACCTATTGGAATAGAAAGTTACAGTGGAGAAATTTTTTTCATTTTATTTTTTGATGATTATTCTAGAATGATGATTGTAATGCATCTACAAGAAAAATTGAAAGCTTTTCAAAAATTCAAGTGGTTCTTGGCAAGAGTAGAGAAGGAAAATGGAAAGAAATTGAAATGTTGAGGTCAAATGAATTCTGCATTTGAAAAGGGAATTAAAACACAAGTATCAACCCCTACTACACCTCAACAAAATGGCATGGCTGAAAGAAGAAATAGATCCATCATGGATTGTGGAAGAACATTGATGATAGAAAATAATGTTGAAATCAAATACTAGAATGAAGCTATCAGTACTACACTTCATACCTTGAACAAAGTGTAGCTGAAGAAAGGCTCAAATCAAACTCATTATGAACTATGGGATGGCTACAAATCCAATGCAAGTTACTTGGAAGGATTTGGTAGAAAATGTTATAACTTGAAAGAATCTACAAAAGGAAAATTTGATTTTAAAGCTAATGAAGAAATATTTCTAGGATACTCCTATAGATGTAAAGCATACAAATGTTTGAATTTTTCTACTCATTAAATCATAGAAAGTGCACATGTGGAATTGATGAGTTTGTAGAAAATAGTGAAGAAGAAAGTGACAAAAAGATAAAAGATTATAGTAGATTTTTTTACTACGAACCTTTCAACCTACCAAATTTATCTTTAAAAAAGAAGCTTCACCTCCTGAGTCCCTAGAATCTCCAATAGTTACTAAGTTGTAGACAGTGCAACCTAAGTTACAAGATACCAAGCTAGAGAAAAATGACTCTAAAGGACCCGAGTCATGGACCATTGGAACTGAGCTTGATAGTGAAGTTCATGATGAGATCAATGAAACTCACTCCAAAGCCAAAGAACTTGTGTTAGAAAGATATGTTAGAAGACATCATGCACCTAATCATATCATTATAGAGAAATCTAATGGAACAATGATAGGAATAAATTTGTAAGAAATGATAAGATTGAGCAAGGAATGAGAAACAATCCAAGTAAGTTAAGTGTGAAACAATGTTACCATAAGATAAGAAAAATCCAAGAGCATACACCAAGATGGTTCAACAATGGAGACAAGGATTTATAAGGGGAAAGCAAAGAAAACCCCTTGTGAGTATTATGAACAAAGGAAAATGCCTAAAGAAGAGAGAGAGAGAGTGTGTTGGAGCGAAATAGCCCAATACAGTAACATAAAAGTGATAAGAGTGTTGAAGAAAGAAGGAGGAGCATATCTTATATAGAGATGAGAAAGGAGTTGCATTTGTAACTCCCATTTCTATGAATGCCACATTCATAATAGGTGTGTGCAAAGTGTCACAATCCTCTTAAGGAGGATAAACTAAATAAAGGAATTTAAAAGAGTTGTCCTTACATGTGGAATAAAGGACAAACAATGACATGTCCTCCACATGTGTACAATAGGAAAAACTACATTTAGTGATCCTTGGAATATCCCAATTAATACATCCAAGGAAAGATTAACCTTTCTAACACCCCCCCTTAATCTTTACTGGGGAGTTTACATCAACGGTTTGTAAACCCAAATTTTTACAATGGAACTGAAATCTCTCTTTAGAAAGTGGTTTGGTTAAAATATCAGCCACTTGATCTTCTCCTTTACAATAAAGAAGAGTAATTTGCTTTCCTTCAACTTGTTCTCGAATGAAGTGATGTTGAAGTGAAATATGTTTGGTTCGTGCATGATAAACTAGATTCTTTGCCAAGGCAATAGCACTTTGATTGTCACAATGTATAGGGGTAGGTGATTGTTGAGGTAGACCCAAATTGTTAAGAAGTCTTCTAATCCATAAAGCTTCCTTAGCTGCATTGGTACAACCTTTGTATTCAGCTTCAGTTGAGCAAAGGGAAATAGAGTGTTCTTTTTTGCTTTTCCAAGAAAGTGCACCTGAACCACCAAAGAAACAATAACCACAAGTGGATTTCCCATCATTGGGATCTCCACCTAGATCGGAATCAGTATAGCCATGTAAAATAAATTCAGAATTTGCATCATAAAATAATCCCATATTAATAGTTCCTTTAATGTACCTTAAGATTCGTTTAGCAATTTTAAGATGAGTTTGTTGAGGTTTAGACATAAATCGAGAAACTAAACCAACACTATAAGCAATATCAGGTCTAGTAAGAGTTAAATAATTTAAACTTCCTACCAACTGTCTATACAAAGTTTCATCAACAAAAGGAGTATTCATATCAGTCATTAATTTAGTTCCTAATTCACATGGAAGTGAAACATGGTTAGAGTCATTCATCTTAATTTTTTCTAAAAGATCATGAGCATACTTGCTTTGAGAAAGAAAGATACCCTTAGGAGTTTGGAAAATTTGCATAGCTAAGAAGTAATGTAATATACCTAAATCAGTCATCTATAATTTCTGTTTAAGTTGAAACTTGATATCAGAAATCAAAGCATCTGAACTAGAAGTGAGAATTAGATCATCTACATAAACAATAACAGTGATAATATCATCATTAGTATGTTTAATATACAAATTAGGATCATTCTTACTTCTAGCAAAACCTTGAGAAATAAAGAAAGAATTAATTTTAGAATACCATTCTCTAGGTGATTGTTTAAGACCATAAATAGATTTGTTCAATTTGCAAACCAGATTTTCACTACCTTTCTTAAGAAATCCAGGAGGTTGAGCCATATAGATTTCTTCATGTAAATCACCATTTAAGAAGGCACTTTTAACATCCATTTGATGAATGGGCCAATTCATTTTAGATGCTAAAGCAAGAACTAACTTGATAGTAGGCATTTTAGCAACAGAAGCAAAAGTTTCATTATAGTCTAATCCTTCAATTTGTGAAAAACCTCTAGCAACTAGTCTAGCCTTAAATTTAATAATTTCATTATTAGTATTCAATTTTTTTTTTTATAACCATTTACATGAAACTATATTATTGCCATGAGGTAACTTGACTAAGTCCCAAGTTTTATTAGCAATTAAAGAATCATATTCCTCTTGCACGGCTTTCTGCCAATGAGGTTGAGAGTTAGCTTGATCAAAGGACTTAGGATCATTAGAATTCATAATAGTAGTCATAAAAGCATAATTACAATAATTAATCCTTCTATGTTTAATTCTACCAAATCTAGAAATGTAATCATCACCTTCGTTGATTAAGTTTTGAGCCCATTTAGGTTTACGTTTAGTTGCAATAGAATTATCACTAGAGGAAGAATCATTAGAATTAAAAGCATCATTAGTAGCTACTTGAATATCATTACTTGTAGGAGCAAAAATAATAGGTGGAACTTGAGTTGAAGGGTTAAGAGGAGGAGTAGGGTTAAGAGAAGGAGGTTGGTCCTCCACCAACACAATTTTAGTGCCACTGAATTCTGTATCATGTGTAGCAAAATAGTCATGGACTCCATGTTCTGCAATACAAACATCTCTAGCAACTTGAACTTTGTTAGTAGTGGAATCATAAACATGATAACCCTTAGTGTTTTCATCATAACCAACAAACATATAAGGAGATGACTTAGCATCTAATTTATGCCTTTTCTGTTTAGGAGTATGAACATAAGCAATAGACCCAAAAATCCATAAATGATGTAAATTAGGTTTCCTACCAGACCAAGCCTCTTCTGGAGTAATAACATTGAGAGCTTTGGTAGGAGTCCTATTAAGAATATAAGTTGCACAAAACATGGCTTCAGCCCAAAATTTATAATGCAGATTCTTAGCATGCAACATGCTTCTAGCCATTTCAACAATGGTCTGATGCTTTCTTTCCGCCACACCATTTTGTTGTGGTGTATAAGGAATAGTAAGCTCATGTTTAATTCCACAGGATTTCAAATAAGAATGAAAGGCATTATTCACATATTCCTTTCCATTATCAGTTCTGAGAATTTTTAGTTTAAAACCAGATTGCCTTTCAACATATAACTAAAATTCACTGAATATATCAAGAACTTGATCCTTGCTATGCAAAAAATAGATCCAAGTTCATCTAGAAAAATCATCAACAAAGGTAAGTGCATACCGAGAACGTTGGATGGAGTTATTCTCCATGGGGCCCAATAGGTCACTATGGACAAGATGCAACTTATGAGTTGCCCGCCATGATTTTCCACTTGGAAAGGGCTCCTTATGCATCTTACCACTCATACAACCTATACAGGCAATCGTAGAAGGAATAATGTGAGGCAAGCCATCAACCATATTGTGCTTTTGCATGAAAGTAATGTAATCTGAATTTAAATGGCCAAGTCTTTCATGCCATATATTGAAATTAATAGAAGTATGTAATGAATATCGTGAACTAGCAGATTCATGGAATTTAAACAAATTGTCATTATCCATTTTAGCATGAGCAATCACTTTTTGAGTATGAGGATCTATGACATAACATGTATCTTTGTAGAATTCAACTTTATAGTCCTGACATAACTATGAAACAGAAAGAAAATTAGTTTTCAAATCAGGTACATATAATACATCATGCAATTTACCATTAGGAATAGTTACATCACATAAACCTTCAACTTTACAAGTCTGATTATTAGTTAACTGAATAGGAATGTTAGCAATATCAGGTTGTAGAGAATCAAAAATTTCTTTATGAGAAGTTACATGTTGTGATGCACCACTGTCAACAATCCATTCTAAAGGTCTACAAAGATTAAAGCTACAAGTACAAGCATGACGAGAATTAGAACCAGTAGAGTTACCTTTTTTATGATTTGATTTTTTATTATTGTTACTATTGTTCATAGGTTTTTTATCATTTTGCTTTTTAAAACAGTTATTGACAATATGATCATCTTTGCCACAATAAGAACAATGAGGTTTGGAATTGGAATGATTCCTTTGATTATTAGTATTACGATTATGATTATGATGATTGTTATTATTGTTATATTTTGCCTGAAATTTATTGTTGGAATTATTTGAATTAGTATGATATTGTTTGTTGTTATTATTATTATTATTGGAACAAAAATTATTATTTGAATTTTGAGACACAAATGCATGTTTAGTTGATTTAAGAGTACCAAACTAAATTAGCTTAGCTTCTTCTTGTCTTAGTAAAGTTTGAAAAATAACATAAGTTAACTGAGAAGTTAAAGTAGGAATAGCAAGCTGGGCATGAATGTTAGTTATAAACTGTTGAAACTGTCTAGGAAGACACTTTTTAAGAATAAGATGAATTAAACAAATGTCCTCTAATTGAACACCTAAGGCAATAATTTGGCTTTTAAGAGAATCAAATTTTAACAGAAATTCATCCATACTCTTAAAATCTGCATACCTGAGATCTTCAAGTTGATCCTGCAACTGTATTTTGCGGTATTCATCTCCACTGTCATACTTGGTTTGCAAGATGGACCATGCATCATGAGCTTTAGAACAGTGAGTAATTAACACATATAAATCTGGAATAATGGAAATACCAATTAAACCTAAAGCTTCTTCATTTTTAGATTTCCAAGTATCTTTTTCATCTTGGGTAGCCACTGAACCAGGCTCAAGAGAAGGATCAGTGGCTATTTCAAAGAGGTGTTTAAAATGAAAAATGAACGAGATATGAGTTTTTCAGGAATGATAATTAGAATAATTAAGTTTTATTTTTCGAATTAAGGTTGACATTTTTATGAATAAAAATGCCCCACCTAATAGAAATATGACTTATACAGTAATGTGAATAAAAAACGTGATGATGGAGCTGAACAACAAAAAATAATTCTGCAACAAAATGTTAGTACAAGGATAACCCTGAAAAAGAATCCTGTAGAAGCGTTACGAGGATGATAATAGCCTAAAAAAGACAACGAATCTAATTCTCTATATTTAGGATGCCTATATTTATGATATGCCAAATAAAAACAATGATTGAATGCAACACAATTGCATGCAAGAAGGAAATGAAATTTCAAACGCTTCTAATGATAACGTAAAATGCTATTTGATAAAAATAGCACCCAAAACGTTTAAGATGCAACACTTGGAACAAACAAACAAAGTAACGGCTCAGAAGATGACGACAAAAACAAACAAAGTACTTGGGCTAAATATAGCACAAAATCATTTCAGAAAAAGCAAGGATGCAGAATCTAAATACTGCTCACATTTGCTTTGAATCTGCAGCCTTCAAATCATTTGCTACCCTTCTTGTGACACCCATAATCAAACAAACATAATGCTAAAAATAGATAGCATGTCATACACCCCACCCCTATTTGCTTTCTTTATTTATTTTTTTGGGTTTGAAATCTGAGCTAGAGAGTTTTCAAAGATCAGAACGAGAGGAGAATAATGGTGTTTGAAGGGAAGAAGATGAGTGTAAAGATGCAACCACTTGTCGCCTACGTGAAGTTCCCTGCTCTGATAACCTTTCGACCACGTGACTTCGCTAGACTCTTGGAAGACTCACGTCTAGCCTAGGTTCGAATCCCCTACAGTGTCTATGGTCAGAAATGTCAGAAATGGTTGGGCATTCTTGGAAAAAATCTCATGCAATAATATCTAATCTATCGCTAATCCTTTCAAATTAGATTTTCTTTTAAAAGTAAAAAGAATGAGATTTTATTTAGAAACAACAATCGATCTAAGGAAAGATACTAAAAAAAACTTAATGAAGGGAGGGAAAGAATGGGAATATTTTTGTTTTAAAATCTCATAGATTTTTTTTTAAAAGAGATAAATTTTTAGAATAAATTTTAAAATTTTAAAGGAGATATATTGTAAATTGCAAAAGAGATAATGATTAAAATATAAATTAAATTTTAAAAGAAGTATAAAGAGGTTTAATGAATCTTTTGTATGTAGGATTAAAAAAATAACAATTAGGATATTTAAGAATACCCTACAATAATAATATTAGAGAAATAATTTTTTTTTAAAAGAAATGCACAACTTTATAATAAATGAGTAATATGAAGTAATATTTCTTGTTTTGGCAGCTCGCCTTCCAAAACAAAAAAACAAAAATTTTGAAATTTTTATAGGAAAACCCTTTGGTGGCAAGCCTTCCAAAGAGGGTTAGTAAGAAATGATAAAAAAATGATACACTAAAATCTGCACACAAAGGATGTTAGAGTAAGCAAAAAATTGCAACACAAACTTCTTCTCTCAATGACGTCTCCAAATAAGGTGTGCTCCAATGAATGGAAACCTTCAACACAAAACTTAAAACAAGGATTAGATAGTCAAGCTCTGATACCATGTAAGAAATGATAAGATTGAGCAAGGAACGAGAAACAATCAGGGTAAGTTAAGTGTGAAACAATGTTACCATAAGATAAGCAAAATCCAAGAGCATACACCAAGATGGTTCAACAATGGAGACAAGGATTTATAAGAGGAAAGCAAAGGAAACCCCTTGTGAGTATTATGAATGAAGGAAAATGCCTAAAGAAGAGAGAGAGAGTGTGTGTGTGTGTGTGTTGGAGCAAAATAGCTCAATACAATAACATCAAAGTGATAAGAGTGTTGAAGAAAGAAGGAGGAGCATCTCTTATATAGAGATGAGAAAGGAGTTGCATTTGTAACTCCCATTTCTATGAATGCCACATTCATAATAGGTGTGTGCAAAGTGTCGAAATCCTCTTAAGGAGGATAAACTAAAAAAAAGGAATAAAAAAGAGTTGTCCTTACATGTGGAATAAAGGAGAAACAATGACATGTCCTCCACATGTGTACAATAGGAAAAACTACATTTAGGGATCCTTGGAATATCCCAATTAATACATCCAAGGAAAGATTAACCTTTCTAACAAAATTGAAAGGTACAAGTTTACTTGTTGAATTTGAACCTAGAAGTGTTAAAGATGCTTTAGAAAATGAAAGCTCGATTGAAGCAATAAATAAAGAAATAGAAAAAATAGAAAATAATAAAACCTAGACTCTTGTTCCTAGACCAAGGATAAAAATGTAATTTCCATAAAGTGTAGGTTTAGAAACAAGCTAAATGAAGATGAAAAACTATCAAGATACAAAGTGAGGTCATTGTGTAAAGGCTATTCTCAAGAAGAAGGTATTGATTATGGTGAAAATTGTATTCCTGTTGTAAGATTAGAAGGTGTTAGTACTCTACTAGCATAGGAAACTCACAAAGGATTTAAAGTATACAAATTGGATGTAAAATTTTCATTTTTGTATGGAATTCTCGATGAGGTAGTTTACATTGAATAACCATAAGGTTTTGTAGATTCTATCAAAAGGGACATTTGCACAAGGCATTATATGGACTCAAGCAATATAACTCTATTTATATGAAATTGATGATATTTGTCTATTTTGTGATATACTACTACTAAGAATAGATTGCAACATAACTCTTCTTGGAGCAGTCTTATCTTTACTTTGAAGATGTTGTGTCTACAGCTAGTAATTTTAATGACTTCCAAGTTTTTAGTAAGATAACATGAGAAAGTACCTAATTTTTTTCAATTGTTTCCAAAACATCAAATTTACTTGTTATATCTTGTACTATCTTACTCATACCTCTATCTTTCGAAAGACATAATGATTTAATATCAGCAAGTGATTTCAATTTATCTACATCCATTGTAAGTAAATGATCTAAATTTTGATAAATAACATTTATCTTTAAACTTGTGGCTAGCATTTGCATTCATCCATACCAATTTGAGAAACTGATCATGACCCTTCTCCAAGTTCCATTGGTTCATGTCCTGAATTATCACATCATGGATTGTTATGTCATGGATTGTCATGTCTTGGATTGTTATTTCATGGATTCTCATCAGTCAAATATTCTCCAACATGTATTTTCTCATTTTGTGAATTTTTTTTAAGACCTACATATATGTAAATGAATAAATTTACAAAATTAATTATAAACCTAAAAATATACATATCCATATGAATTTACACATGTACATACTTTCTCTTCTATTTTGATAATTTTGTAATTTTTTTCACACAATCTCTCTATTCTGCATCAATTGATGTATTTCTTCCATATTTACTTTTTCCTCCTTCTAGTCATCCCATCTTTGATTTTCAAAATATTTTCTTCAAAAAACAAATAAAATATTTCAAATTGTCTTGAGTCTTCTTTCCTTTTCTTGAAAACAATGAATTCCTTTTAAGATTTTTGTGTATAGAATAAAAAAATGAGTCTACAACTTTTTTTATGCCAAAAAATTAGTTATATAATTTTTATTTTGGGCTGCCAAGGGTTCTAGCACCCAAAATGGCTACCAAAGGGCTTCATTTGAAACCCCTTGACAACCCAAACACTTGGAAAGCGCTTTAAATGAAGTTAGCTGGCACTTCCCATGTGACTAGTCCTGGTGGTTGGAAAAAAACCTAGGGGGCTTTGAACGCATGTATATATATATATATATGTGTGTGTGTGTGTGTATATACACACATATATATACACATATACATATAATACATATACATATATGTATATGTATGTCTATGTATATGCATATAAATATGTGTGTGTGTGTGTATGTATATATCTATGTATATATATGTATGTATATATATATGTACATGTATACATGTGTATATATACATGTATGCATGTGTATATATACATGTATATATATATATAAATATATATATATGTACATGTATACATGTGTATATATACATGTATATATATACATATATATATATACATATATATACATATACATATATATATATACATACATACATACATACATACATACATACATACATACATACATACATACATACATACATACATACATACATACATACATACATATATATATATATATATATATATATATATATATATATAGACTTGTGAAAGCATAAGTTTCTTCAACTTGATCATCAATATTACAATAGACAGGAAGCTATTTCATCAATGGTTGACATAGGTATTTGAAATAAGGTGACATGATAGTATAAGTAAGAATTGCAACTAAATAGGTATATTTTAATGTTCCTAGTTAGGAATCAAAATGATTGTTAGAAATTAAATTAAAATTCATAGAAATATACTTTACATCAAGTTATTAGTATTGCATAAAATTAGATATGTAGCCTTATTTTTGTGTGAGAAGGATTGCTAAATTATTGTAATTATAAATAATAATTATGACTAAACTCTAAGACATGATGTAGTATGCATTAAAAGGGAAAAAATAGATTAAGGTAGAAGATAAAATATAAATTTATAAGTAACACGAAATTAAAGTGGTCTAGGTTAGTGTGAATAATACTAAGGTAGAAATCAATGCTAATATAATCAACTTGATTGAAAAAAATTAATTAATGTAGATGACCTAGTTGAATAGTTATTATTAGGGAAGGAAATAAGAAAGAACAATAAATATTAATTTCAAAAAAATAGTACAATTAGGAAAAGCAAGTATTCAGATGAATGATTAAGATAGCTCAAAAACTAAAATGAAAATGTTATTAATTCAAATAAATGATGTTTTCTTCAAATTTCCATTCAAATTTGAGGAAAATAAATAATTCATTTTATTTTCAACTACACTTGAATATAAACTATTGATTTACACTATGATAATCCATGTCCATGCTGATTTTCACACCTTTTCATGTGGATTTGGTGATTTTATTCTTCTACTTTATGTTTACAAATAGCTCTTGTAAGTTTATCTACTTTTTCTTAAAATATTTTTATCAATTTTTTGGTTGTGCTAAAAAAAAAAATTGTTCTATTATCTTGATCTTAAAAGAAGACATGGCTTCCTACCTCATCTAAAAAAATTATACGAGAAGATATGTCATGCCCAAAATATATGCGCAAAAACACACACAATGTTTTTTTTTTTTTTTTTTTTAATAAAAGCTATGATACAATAAGTTAATATGGTCATCAAAGGTTTTGATGTTTAACTACAATGGAATTAATTGTTTGAGGGGTTTAAGATTCAGATAGCCATAGGTACTATGAAGCTAGATGCAAGATCACCTTTGATAAATAACAGGGTTCCAACTCAGTTTGATCATATCATAAAATAGATAGTTTGGATGAACCTAATGTTTCTTAGTAAATCAATTAAGTAAATTTAATGACTAAATCCATTTACCTAAAGTCCTACTCCATCAATTTGTTTTAATGATACATTGATTATATACCTCCTAAGGAAGACACTGGATTATCACGACACTTCTATTTCTTAATTATATAATCTTGTTTTAGATATAATTTAATTACAAGTAATATACCACTAACCCTAAAAATGATCTAATTAACTAGACCCTTCCTTAACTTGATAACTTGAACGTTAATATGATTTAAATCATCTAACATTAAGAGAATTCAAAATTTTGGAAGATCAATATAAATTAAACTATTCCACACATGATAACAACATTCTTAAACTACAATTCCCAAGTCTAAACTAACTTTAAAATTTCCTCTAACATGCTTATATCAATCTAATTTATTAATCTATCATTTATAATTAAACTTGAAGGCTAGACTTATTACAATTTTATTGTTAAGTAAAGCTAAAACTTTATTCTAAACTATTATGAAATTTAAGTTCAATCATTAAAATGCCAATATTAAGATAACTCCAATTAACTCACAATTATAAGGTCTAATTAGTAAAACAAAAAAAATATTTTAATTAAAGTATACTAATTTCAAGTTAAAACTTTTTAACTAACATCTAAAACACTATTTAATACTAACATCTTTTCCAACCTTAGATTTAAACTTAACTATACAAACTAAGCATATAAATCTACTTTCTAATAACCTAGAAACTAACTATAGACCTAACAATTAATATAATGCTAAACTTAATTTAAAATATTAATAAAACTAACACTAACACATTTAATCCTATACTAACCTAGACTACATTAAACCAATATAATACTAAACTAACACTTAACAAAGAACAAATGAAAAACAAATAAATGAAACCTAAAACTACTAACCTAAGACCCCCCCATCTTACCCTACACCTACCCCCGCACCCACCCTCCTCCTTTCACTCTACATAGGCCTTCCCATGTGCTACCCAAGGCCTGCACATGGCAGGCCTATCCTTGCGTGGGGGAGATTCCACGCAAGTGACATGTGATTGTGGAAAAAGGCATGGGGAGGTAACGTTTATTGTTGAGAGATGTCAATAAAATGTCCATTTAAATATTTTAATTTCAAATGTATTTAATTTATATCCCTTTTTAAAGGATTTAATAATTATTTTTTGTTGCAATACAAAAGAATAATTGAAAGAATATTCTCTGTGACTTGGGGGGGGGGATTAAAAATTTCCCTGTACATTTTCTAGAGAGGTTTTTAACTCATGGAGGTGCACTTTTTTTTTGAAGCCAATTTTGTCTAAGCATTGGTATGTTTTTTCTTTGCTATATATATATATATATATATATATATATATATACAAGGAGTGATATTCATTCCTAGTGACAACATACGTTCCTTTGAACAAGTATACTAATCCAAGGATGTGCATAGTATTATAATTCTCTTACTCTCCTATAATTTATGTTTTATAAATCATCACCTAGCAGGGTATATGTTCCTTTATATTTAGAATCCAAGGTGATGCATAATTATTAATCAAATTTGATTTTTGTTATTTATGAAATTTAACAAGGAGAGAGTTAACTTCATTGTCCATAATGTAAGGTTTTCGTATCCTCTTAATACTTAAAACATCAAATTGGGAACTTCATCGTATCAAATTACTCTTCATTAACATAATTGAAAAACTTGAAAATTCATAATTCAAAGAAATTATCTATCAATCTATTTTCTCACATACATAAGAAAAATTTGAAATCACATGAGAGCAATACAAGGAGGTTTTCACAATCTTTTTCTTTCTCTATTATTCATCCTAGTTCAAGGTTCCATCGGGAAAGAACCAATAAGAAATCCTGATGTCTTTGCCAATACATCAAAATTGAAATACATTTTACATAATATTACAATTCAAATGAAATCTCTTCTAAATCCTTCACAAGTGCTTTCTTCCAATATCTTCAATTCTTCGAGGAAAACAAGGAGAAGACAAGAGCTGACTCGGGGTGAAACATCGCAACATCAAGAGCAATTCAAGCATACACCCTAACCCGATTTTACACAATAGGTCCAAAACATAGAACCTAACTAGGGTGGAGGTGGATTTTCCCAATGGGAGATGTCAATCATCTACCATAACATAGCCTTTTTTGGGCTAAAACTTCAAGAACTTCCATTCTTCTACAAGGCGCTTGTGAGGCTATTACCACAAGGATTTTCATTCATTTCCATATTCAAGAATTCACAATATCAACAAGGTATGTGATGACAAGTAGTGGCCCATACACCGTACCCTCTTTCCCTCCTCTCAGCATGAAAGGAGACTCTTCACCATTGAGGTCCAACTAAGGCCCTACCCTCGTACATGGCCACTGCTTCCTTATCCAAGGGTGAGTAATGCCAAAATAATCCCCATGAAATCCCCTAAAAAAAAAACATCAAGACAGGCATAAGAATACATCAAGAACCAGTTAAAATCCCTCCAAATCAATCCCAACACACAAGCAAGCAAGAACAAAGAACAACACAATGCCTTATGTAAGATTCAAGCATGAATTACATCAAGATAAAATCAAAAAGAGTGAAGAACTCCTACCTTCATAAAATGTTATTGTAAAATGGTAAGTTGAGAAGAGCTTTTCCCTTTTCTTCCTTCAATCTTCAAACTTTCTCTAAAACTAGAGATTGGGTAACAACCCCAAAACTACTCCAAAATGCCTCTAAGTATGTTTCTTAACTCAACTAGACTTCAAGTATCCTCAGGATGGAGTTAGAGTCACCAACTCATGGAGGAGAAAATCAATTTTTGCAATCAACCAAAAATAGGATTTTTGAGTGACCCTAAAAGTCAACAAAGGAGGCCAAAGGGGTGGAAAGTACTCCCAACCCATACCCTTACCCCCAGGGTACTTAAATTTAATGTTTTTAAGCCTTAAAGATTTAATAGGAACAAACAAGGGAATAGTAAGACCAAATAACAACCTTTAAAGAAAGACAATGCAAAGATAGCACAAATAAACAAGTGGTTCAGTTCTGTATTTCGATTGGATTTCCTAGCTAAATTTCTTGCACACTCATTGAACACATTAGTAGTTCAAGAAACACATGTATATATGTAAAAATACATATCAATAAATTCATGTAAATTAAAACATCCATTTTTTCTACAAATTAATTATTGATCTCATTTTATTCATTAAAATTGGAAAAATCAAATTGTTAGTTCTGCATTCATTCACTTCATCATCATACATATTTATAAAGCATTAAATGATGAAATCAAATATCTAAAAGTAAAGCTTCACACATCATAAATTAACATAACAATGTTCAATGCATCCAATAGTGTCTCAACATATCAAGTCATGAGCATCAAGATAATAATGTATCATTTATGCTACGATGGGTCGAGGTGAGGCCTCACAAATCGAAACATGAATCTTTTCTTTAAGAAAGCCTTTCTTATTTCTACCCACCTTTAATCATTAGAACTTTCATAATCAATGTAACTTTATTCATTAATTTAGATTAAATTACTAGAATAATCATCGTTAGGTATGCATATAATTAAACATCATAATCATCATTAATAAGGTAAAATGAACTATCTGAAAGCGTACCAATTAATCATTGAGGTACCAAAATTGGAAACCTCATTATTAGGTGAAAATACCTCGCATCATTATTAGTAACAATTAATATTTTAAACAGTCGAGGTGATGAAATAGTTCTTGAATCACTCAGTATTAGGATATGGATATATCAACTACTCTAGATTTCATTAAGACATTCACAATGTAAGCATTACTTTATATCTATTTGTCATCTCCTATAATAGTTTTAACAGAAGGTTCATATTTGATAAGTACATACAAGGAGGGTCCCTACATCCTCCCCCACTAGCCTTTGACTTCCTCCTGGAAGTCGCACAACTAGAATGTTTCATCTTATGCTAGACTTTGTCTAGACCCATTTCAAAATTTACTCTTATAAGAGAAAGATAAATAATTCACATACACAATCAAGGGAGATAACATATTTACCTAATTATTCTTACTAAAAGAGAAGTTCAGTCCAAAATTCTAACATGGTTACAAATTCCAAGGTCAAATATTCCTCAAGATATAAAGGTCACACACAAACAACTGTTAAACCTAGCATAATATACTTATAAACTCTCTAAATGTCATAGATATCCCACATTCCAGACACCTGCCCAACGGGGTAACATCTGTACAAGTCTCCCTCAAACGAGGTTTCCATGATAAGCAACTTGGTTCCTTATTAAGGTTAAACACTTTCCCCTTTAGAGTTTCCACGATGCACTGAATCTTGATAGGGTACTCAATGAGTCCATCACTACACATGTAACTTTCCATCTAGAAGTCCTTTCGATTAACCCATAACCTTAACCAAATTTATGTTGGGGTACACTTCACTACTCATAACAGTCAACAGATAGCATTAACCCTATACTCAAAGTCCTGGGAGAGGGTGGGGCATGAGTACTCTCACTAACAACCCCATATCCTAATGTTAAACATCCATTTAATTTTTAGGAAATCCCATTTTTGGTAGGCCCATCATATGTCACTTGCCAACAAAATTTAAAAGAAAGTACCTGAAATTGAAATTCAACATCAAGGATGAAATGTCCAATGCAAAAGTTTGAAATCAAAGAAATAAGCAGTGGCCAAAATAGTATAATTTTAATCATGAATAAAGACATAACCAAGAGGCAACACTAGAATAATCAATAATATAGTTGGCTAAACTAATTACTTACAAAATTCACATTATTGACATAATGCAGTCGTACCAAGGTCTCTGAGAATAATGAGAAATCTTAGGTCTCCCAATTACATTGCATGGATCATGAATTAGAATAAGATGGTGGTCTGAAGACCCTGTCGTTCAACCAATGATCGATCCCACATAGTCACCACATACTTATCTTCATTGATGTTTGCCCTAAAATAAGGGTTTACTAAACAAAAAAGTTTGTCTTGTTTAGAACTTGCTCCAAAAAAATAAAATGCGCGGATACAATTATAAGTCCCCTTCAATCCTCTTGTTATTACATTGGTTTCCTTTTGAAGAATCTAACCATGAGGGGACCTCAGAATCAATAGAGTTACACTCTGAGCTGAAATTACAAAACCAAATATCTTATCCTAAATTCTCCTATAATTACATATCATGTCATCTAACCATACACTTTCCTTAAATCAATTTTACCATCTCTACACTACTAAATTCATGCTATCAATCTCACCAAAACGACATGAGTCTCTCTACATACATGTATACATATCATTGTCAGCATTATTCTAATGCTACATGAGTTCTAATTATCATTTGCGAATGTGCTAATTGCTACTGTTCTTACCAATAATCCATACTTCACACTTTCTTAGTCATAAATGACTTATGAATACTTTTTTTTGGTTGTAGGTTTGCAATAACATAGGTATAAAACCATAATCAAAATACCGCCAATGCCTACTATCAAATGTTAATGTCTATTTACTCACCCTTACAACTATCTCCTTGCTATCGATATAGGTCATCATCATCAATCTTAACATGCCTTGTGGCTTATAGTCTGCTCATTACATAACCTTGATACCTAAACCTTTAGTTTGTTCTAGGTTGATGACCTCATCTTAACTATTCTTCGTCAAAAAAAGGTAGGGTTATAATTGATCCAATAATTACAATACTAGAGTCTAAAATAATTTACTTGATAGTTAAAATTTTTAGTATTACTCATGCTTACTCGTTAAGCCTGCTAGTCATGAATAGACTCACATAACCCTAACTCAAAAGTTTCACCTTCTATCTTGCCGATTTAATACTATAAGTTACACACTCATCACCATTTAATTTAGATAGTTTCATATCCTAGTTAGGGTTCCATTCTTTATAGAAGGTTGAGATACTCTCTTTCTTTGTACGTTCCTTACTAGCTCTTTCTTGTTGAACAACTTCTCACATAAGTGATCCTATCATTCGAGGTTTCCAATGTTACTTGCAGATTCCAAACTAGCTCTTATATTTTTTCCAAGGATTACTAGAACAATATATATATAAACCCTTTATTAGGTTAGAGGTATCCCAATAATTTAATGATGTGATATACTCTTCGAATGTTACCTTCTTATTTATTTTCCATTCATTTAATCTATTCAGTATGTTAACTCAAAGGTACAAAATTAGGTTACAAAGATCGTAGTCTTCTTCTACTCATGTTTGAAAGGCCTAAATTGACACACATCTTAATTGATCACTTCCATACTTGATATGCGCAATAGTGCTTCCATGAGTGACTGGGTAAGATAAAATTTGACTCCCACTATGAAGTTGAGAACCACTTTCTATTATTACTAAGCTATGTACTTGTTTCCATTCTCAAGATACAAGTTGTTTTAGGGTTCTTAATTAGTTTTCCTTTAGGGTGATTTTGTTCAATATAATTTTCGGTTTCTTAATAAGATCATAATATACTTTAATATAAATATAACATTCTTACACTTAAATTAATTTTTTTAAGTCGTAAAGACTAATTGTATCCAATGTGGTTAACCATTTTCAAACGTTAATACAAATTCCAAGTTTTGGTTACTTTTATTCATCAGTATCATTCTTTAGAAAGAATACATTAGCTTCGTAAAATTATGCAAGCAGAATTTTCTGCTTCGTATGGTAATACTTAAACATCCACACTTAATAGGGACCCATTATTGCCCAAGTGTTATGAACCTATGCTCTGATACCCAAATATCATGCCCAAAATATATGGGCAAAAACACAAACAATTATTTATTTATTTATTTTAAATAAGAAAAATGATACAATAAGTCAATATGATCGTCAAAGGTTTCAATGTTTAACTAAAATGGAATTAATTGTCTGAGGGGTTTAAGATTTAGATAGCCATAGGTACTATGAAGCTAGATGCAAGATCACCATTAATAAATAACAGGGTTTCGACTCAGTTTGATCATATTATAAAATAGATAGTTTGGATGGACCTAATGTTTCTTAGTAACTCAATTAAGTAAATTTAATGACTAAATCCATTTACCTAAAGTCCTACTCCATCAATTTGTTTAATGATACATTAATTATTTACCTCCTAAGGAAGACACTAGATTATCACGACACTTATTCGATATGTTTAAACTAACATGCTAATCGTATGACGTCTATCTCTTAATTATATAATCTTGTTTTAGATATAATTTAATTATGAGTAATATACCACTAACCCTAAAAATTATCTAAATAGCTAGACCCTTCATTAACTTGATAACTTGAACATTATTACGATTTAAATCATCTAACATTAAGAGAATTCAAAATTCTGGAAGATCAATATAAATTAAACTATTCCACACATGCTAACAACATTCTTAAATTTTAATTCCAAAGACTAAACCAACTTTAAAATTTCCTCTAACATACTTATATCAATCTAATTTATTAATCTATCATTTATAATTAAACTTGAAGGCTAGACCTATTTCAATTCGATCGTTAAGTAAATCTAAAACTTTATTCTAAACTATTATGAAATTTAAGTTCAATCATTAAAATGCCAATATTAATATAACTCCAATTAACTCACAATTATAAGGACTAATTAGTAAAACACTAAAATTATTTTGATTAAAGTATAATAATTTCAAGTTAAAACTTTTTAAATTAAACCTAATTTAATATTCTAACATCTAAAACACTATTTAATACTAACATCTTTTCCAACCTTAGATTTAAACTTAACTATACAAACTAAGCATATAAATCTACTTTCTAATAACCTAGAAACTAACTATAGACCTAACAATTAATATAATGCTAAACTTAATTTAAAATATTAATAAAACTAACACTAATCCATTTAATCCTATACTAACCTAGACTACATTAAACCAATATAATACTAAACTAACACTTAACAAAGAACAAATTTAAAAAAAAATGAAAGATAAAACTACTAACCTAAGAACCCCCCATCCTACTCTACACCTACCCCCCACCCACCTCCATTCAGTCTACATAGGCCTGGCCATGCACTACCCAAGGCCTGCGCATGGCAGGCTTGTCCTTGCGTGGCGGAGATCCCATGCAAGTGAAATGCACTTGGGGAAAAAGGCATGGGGAGGTAAGGTATTAAGGTTGAGTGTTATTTTATTATTATTATTTTTAATTTTTTTTTGTTCGTAAAACTTACCTTGCTTCCCCGCCAACATTTTATTTGACATGTACTTTGTTGCAGCTAGCTTTGAATAGGATGGGAGAAAATTGTAAGAACATGTGGGGAGAAGTTAATTTAGTGGGTAGCTTTAGATTTTTTTTTATCAATAAAATTAATAGGTATAAAGACCTAGGCAAGTACCTTGCCTTAAGCTACATGGTGTTTAATGCAAAAGTTTTATTGTTGAGAGATGTCAACAAGATGTCCATTTAAATATTTTAATTTCAAATGTATTTAATTTATATCACTTTTTAAAGGATTTAATAATGATTTTTGGTTGCAATACAAAAGAATAATTCAGAGAATATTCTCTGTAATTTGGGGGTGGGATTAAAATTTTCCCCGTACATTTTTCAGAGAGGTTTCTAACCCCTGGAGGTGCACCTTTTTTTTTAAAGCCAAATTTGTCTAAGTGTTGGCATGTTTTTTCTTTGCTATATATATATATATATTAAGGAGTAATATTCATTCCTAGTGATAACATAGGTTCCTTTGAACAAGTATACTAATCCAAGGATGTGCATAGGGTTATACTTCTCTTACTCTCCTATAATTTATCTTTTATAAATCATCATAGAGCAAGGTATATGTTCCTTTATAGTTTGAATCCAAGGTGATGTAAAATTCTTAATCAAATTTGATTTTTGTCATTTATGAAATTTAACAAGGAGAGAGTTAACTTCGTTGTCCATAATGTAAGGTTTCCATTTCCTCTTAATACTTAAAACATCAAATTGGGAACTTCATCATATCAAATTACTCTTCATTAACATAATTGAAAAACTTGAAAATTCATAATTCAAAGACATTATCTATCAATCTATTTTCTCACATACATAAAAAAAAATTTAAAATCACATGAGAGCAATACAAGGAGGTTTTCACAATCTTTTTCTTTCTCTATTATTCATCCTGGTTCAAAGCTCCATCGAGAAAGAACCAGTAAGAAAACCCGATGTCTTTGTCAATACATCAAAATTCAAATACATTTTACATAATATTACAATTCAAATGAAATCTCTTCTAAATCTTTCGCAAGTTCTTTTTTCCAATATCTTCAATTCTTCAAGGAAAGCAAGGAGAAGACAAGAGCTGACCCAAGGTGAAACATCACAACATCAAGAGCAATTCAAGAATACACCCCAACCTAGTTTTACACAATAGGTTGAAAACATAGAACTTAACTAGGTGGGACGTGGATTTTTCCAATGGGAGACATCAATCATCATACCATAACATAGCCTTTTCGAGGCTAAAACTTCAAGAACTTCCATTCTTCTACAGGGCCGTTTCGGGACTATTACTGCAAGGAATTTCATTCCTTTTCATATTCAAGAAATCACAATATCAACATGGTATGTGATGACAAGTAAGGGCCCATACACCCTACCCTCTTTCCCTCCTCTCACCATGAAAGGAGACTCTTGACCATTGAAGTCCAACTAAGGCCTAACCCCTATACATGGCCACTTCTTCCCTATCCAAGGGTGAGTAATGCCAAAACAATCCCCATGAAATCCCCTCAAAAAAAAATCATCAAGACAAGCATAAGAATACATCAAGAACAAGTTAAAATCCCTCCAAATCAATCCCAACACACAAGAAAATGAAAAAAAAGAACAACACAATGCCTTATGTAATATTCAAGCATGAATAACATGAAGATCAAATCCAAAAGAGTGAAGAACTCCTACCTTCACAAAATGTTATTGTAAAATGGTAAGTTGAGAAGAGCTTTTCCCTTTTCTTCCTTCAATCTTCAAACTTTCTCTAAAACTAGAGATTAGGTAACAATCCCAAAACTACTCCAAAATGCCTCTAAGTATGATCCTTAACTCAACTAGACTTCAAATAACCTTAGGATGGAGTTAGAGTCACCAACTCATGGAGGAGACAATCAATTTTCGCAATCAACCAAAAATAGGGTTTTTGAATGACCCTAAAAGTCAACCAAGGAGGCTAAAGGGGTGGAAAGTACTCCCAACCCATACCCTTACCCCTAGGGTACTTAAATTTAATGTTTTTAAGCTTTAAAGACTTAAAAGGAACAAACAAGGGCTAGGGGAATAATAAGGCCAAATAACAACCTTTAAAGAAAGACAATGCAAAGATAGCACAAATAAACAAGGGGTTCAGTTTTATCTTTTGATTGGATTTTTTGGCTAAATTTTATGTACACTCATTGCACACATCAGTAGTTCAAGAAACACATGTATATATGTAATGTAATGCCCCACCAAGGGATCCAAAGAATTAACCTATAATTTCACTAAGTTTGGCAACATTTTTTTTTCTTGTTTTTTTTTTGACATGAAAGTAAATACCATACATAACTTATTCACAATAACGGAAGCCATAGCAATGTCCATCTGAAAAGTAAACATAACATACATAATAGATTACATTATTTAAGATCCCTTAACATTGAATTACATACATGAATCCATCTAGTACAACAACCACATGAAATAATGATGATAAGTCCAATGTTCATACATTACATTTCCAAATGCTCAATCATCCACTGTACATGTCATAGGGTATGAAGGCGTAAAAGAATATACATATGTGAAATAAGGCACATCACCCTATTCTAATCTATGATTCATCAAAGAAAATCACATGATACATCATCATAGAAGACATATACATCCATCATAAAGATCAAACAAAATAAACTAAGTGCACGGTTCCTCCCAACCGTTAATAGCATCATTAGACCATCGTGGGCCCTAGCCATCCCTCCGTGCGTAACATCCCAAATCACCAAAGGGATCATCGGTATTAACATAGTAGGAATTTCACTCCTAACATATACAACATCATATGTAGAAAGTAATCTAACATGAAAATATAAGCATAAGATAACATCATCTAACATATGCTAATCATCAATGAAAGGATACATATCCACCATCACGAAGGACGCATCAGCCACGATGTCTCAATGAATCTCAAATGATAAGAGTGGAAAATACACTACCACCCGACCACGTGGTACCTAAGTGGTCCACTCCCACCGTGCTGAGGAGATAATTTCAAGTCCCAAACAGGCTATCAAAATCACATAGCACAAATCTCCATAAGTCCAGGAATCCTAAAAGTATACTAACTCAAAGGTTCCAATCACAAAACTGACATCTACTTCCTAGAGGCACACAATGACATGTAGGAACCTACTATGCAAGTAGGAAAGTGTCATCGCAAATATCACGTACAAGTTACCCTGGCAGATAGCTAAACTCCACGGGTCCATACTGATTTCATGCAACCACTAGTATCCTCTCATACTGATGAGGCATACTACGGAATGCAAGGTCGCAACCATGCGTCTCACTACTCCCATCCTAGCCTGTACAAGCACTCAAGACATGGGCGAGAAAAAAACACTTATCTTTTTAGGTTCATTTTGTTAGTATTAGGTGTGAATGTTATCACTTATTAATCCAACTTACAATGAGTAACCCTGGCAGCCTCTTAGGGCCTCGGCCCCCATTGCAAGCCACTTCCCGTCACTACATGCAGAAATCCTACCCTAATGCTCATGGACTCATAAATCTCAAAATCACAAAAGATAATCCATAATATCATCAAATATGCATAAAAGCATCAAATCTCCATGAGCAAACATCCATAGAAAAACATGAACACAACAGCTCTCTATTGGCAACTAAAGTATCACTAATAATCAAAGTATCCAATGGTTCTCAATAACCAAAATATATATCTCAATCATACTGATAAAAAACTCCAGAAATGGTTGAGTCAAACATGTCACAACATGACATCATCAAGAATACATCCACATCTCAGTCCCATCATGGTGACTAGAAAATAATCAAGGATAATTGATCGATAACTCAAAAATGATTAGCTCAAGTGTCTCATACACATACATCTCAGCTTCACACATGAAGACTGATGAACAAATACAAACAGTCAATACAAACATTTCATAGAGCATACAATCACATTACCATGGTTGGGCTTATAAATATCAAGACCAAATAAGATCAACATGCCAACACATCTCATAACCCCCGAGCCTCTGGTAACAACCTAGGACTGGTCAACACTAGTTAACCCAAAACCCAAAACAAGAAGCATATAGAATACACGATGCAAACACATGTTTTGGTTTTGCTAAGTTTTCAAATTTGAATTTAAAAGTCTCAGTTTATGTATTCCCAAATTATATTAAGTGGAGAAATTTCACGTTTTTCCTAACCCATGTATTTGTTTGATAGATAAAAGTTTCTCCTCAAAACTATTAGACTCCATTTGCTAATTGTACTGATAATATTTTGTCTATATAAACGTTGTTTGAAAAAGATCCCTATCACAAACCAATAAGACTCATTGTAGATTTTAACATGAATAATCTCCAAATTCTTAACATTATCATCTTCATTAAACAACTCTAAAATTGTTTAATATATATTAAATAGTATTCAGTATACATTATAAAAATTCCACTATTAAAATCTCTTTTCTTTTAATTTTCTCTCATTTAAAAATCTATTTACTTAGATTGACTAATAATTAATTACACTTCTTCTACTATTAACTAATCTTAATTAAATTTGATTTAATTAGATTAGATAATAAACAATATAAAACTAATGCATATTAATAAGATTCTAATAAGGGAAGATTGCAATAATATCTTTAATCCATTCCATGCTTTGGTATATTATTTTTTTGTGAAGTTTTAGCATAAAGAACTCTTGGTTATGGGAAATGGAGAAATATCTATCCTTGAATAAAACAGTCTCAGTACGATGGCCATATCTCCCTGATGAATTGTTGGATCGGGTTGAAATTGAAATATGTTGGAGAGGGCCAAGTTGCGCTAATTCTAACTGGAGCGATTGAATAAATTCGATCACAATAAAAAGTTATGAATGACTGAGTTTGGGTCTATCCAAGGTGTAGCGATAGGGCAGTTTGTGATGAATTGAAAATTTTCTCTTAAAATAATTGTTCTCTAAATTTAACCATAAAAGGGTTTATTCGTACACATCTAAAAATATAATTGATAGAAAGATTACATCTAATCATTCAAATTTTCACCATAAAATTTCTATTTTAATTCCAAATCTTGTCTTTCTAATTTAATATAAATTCGAACCCAAATCCGATTCATATCTAAATTATTTCTCCTTAATTGGATCTAGGGTTTTTCTATTGTTTTCTTCTCAACCAAATAGCATATCTAGATTCCAATTTCAAATTATAGATTCAATCATAGAGAAGTTTCAGACACATATAATAGACACGATGAAGACAGGAATGCATGATGCAGAAATAGCATAAGTAAAATCACAAGAATCTACTTGGATTCTGATGCTAATTCGCTCTTCCTTAGAAAACTCGTAGAGCAAGCTCCCTTTTTCAGAGTTCTTGAGTCCTCCAATGCTCCAATTGCTCTCCACCCTCTCTCTCTAAGCTTCTATGAATGCCTAAATACAAAGAGCTCTCAAGAAACCTTTGGAATGCTTTTTGAAACCGCTGAAAGGTGTCACCAACTAAGCATGGGTCTTTTCCAACCTTTTTGATGAGTCATAGAGTTGTAGACACCTTGTGCTTAATTGATGCACTAACCCCCGTGTTGATGACACATGTTAATTCCCATGCAAGCTTATAACTCCAATAATTTTTTATTTAAATTTTATAACTTTCATTTTAATTTTTTATAACTTTTATTATTATTATTTTATTTATTACTTTATTATTATTTTATAATTATTATTAATTTTAGTTTCTAGTTTTCTTTTATTTAATTCCTTTTTCCCAATAATTCACATTATAATCAAAATATCAAAGATCAAGATATTTTATTAATTTTCTCAAATAAATAATTTATTAACTAAATCTATTTGTTAAGAATTAATTAATGGAAAATTCACCGTAGACCTCCAAGATAAAATATGAAAACCCATCATAGAACAAATCATACAAAATAAATCTAAAGGGTTAAAAATCATGAAATATGTCATCTGACACATTCGGTGGGTATTCAACTTTGATACTTGTCCTAATTCACTAGGACAAATGGTTTTTAGGTTTGGGATTTGGACTTGAGAATTTATCTCCCTTCTCTTATCATTGAGATAGTATAATAGGGTACGCTCATCCTGGCAATTCAGGAAAGTCGATACCCGGTATCTGCAACCTGCAGAAAAACCATGCATGTACATACAATATATAATGCTAAGCTAAACAGACAATGGTAGGAAGTGATGCATCGTGTAGATCCCGACTGAGTAGGTGACTACAACTCCCTTCCTTAACCACATCAGAAACACCATACAATAAGAAAACATGCACACCATACACATGCAAGTATGGCGTAAGTAACTATAATAAAACACATGAGATAATAAACCATTTAACTAATCATCATTAATAACTGAAAACAATGTAATGATCATCATACATACATGAAATGTAAAGTCTAAATGATTTCATCATATATCAACTGAATCCCTATCATAATATCTGATAGTGTCAAAACAACACCACTAAACCATCAACATAAAACTAGTCTACATATTCTGATAATAATAGCAACAATAAGTCTAGAAAAGATGTGAATGAGGGTAGGCACTACATGTAAAAGTATGTATCAAGAAATTCATGTAAATTAAAACATCCACTTTTTCTACAAATCAATTATTCATCTCATTCTATTCATTAAAAATGGAAAAATCAAAGTGTTAGTTCTGCATTCGTTCACTTCATCATCATACATATTTATAAAGCATTAAATGAAGAAATCAAATATTTGAAAGTAAAGCTTCACACATCATAAAGTAGCGTAATAATGTTCAATGCATCAAATAATGTCCCGACATATCGAGTCATGAGTATCAAGATAATAATGTATCATCTATGCTACGATGGGTCAAGGCCAGGCCTCACAAATCGAAACATGAATATTTCCTTTAAGAAAGCCTTTCTAATTTCTACACACCTTTAATCATTAGAACATTCATAATCAATGTACCTTTATTCATTAATTTAGATTAAATTACTAGAATAATCATCATTAGGTATGCATACAATTAAACATCATAAACGTCATTAATAAGGTAAAATGAACTATCTGAAAGCATACCAATTAATCATTGAGGTACCAAAATTGGCAACCTCGTTATCAGGTGAAAACACCTCACATCATTATTAGTAACAATTAATATTTTAAACAGTTGACGTGATGAAATAGTTCTTGAATCAATAAGTATTAGGATATGGATATATCAACTACTCTAGATTTCATTAAGACATTCACAATGTAAGCATTACTTCATATCTATTTCTTATCTCCTATAACAGTTTCAAGAGAAGGTTCATATTTGATAAGTACATACGAGGAGGGTCCCTACAAGATATCAAAGACTTTAGGTTTTAATTGCGCAAATATTTCAAGGATAAACTAGTACATGTCTATTCATTTATAGTAGCAATTGAATCATTCATTTTGTAAAGGAAAATGAGGTTTGAATGGAGATTTCAAACTAAATTATCAAATAAGATCAATAAAATGAATTAAAATAGGAGGCAATTATACAATTCCTTAATGTTTTGGAATGTTAGTCCTCAATATAAAATAAATTCTTAAAATTTAGCAAAATAATCATTTTGAATATATATATGTATGTATGTATGTATGTATGTATGTACATATATGTATATATGCACACACACACACACACACATATATATATATATATATGTATATATATGTATATACATATATATATATAGACATACATACATATATATATATATATATATATATATATATACATACACACACATACATATATCTACATACATACATACATGCATATACATATACATACACATATATATACATATATGTATGTATGTATGTATGTATGTATGTATGTATATAATTTTCTATTAATAAATATTTTTTAATAATATG
>CM053789.1:317771754-317809254 GCA_028749045.1 Cupressus sempervirens | reverse complement strand
ATTGTTGTTTTATTAGAAATGTTTATTATAATAATTCATAGATCTAAATAAATTTTGGTTACAATTAATTTTTTTAAATGAAGTTTAATTATGAACTCAAACGTTAAATTAAGTAGAAGCTCTTTTTATTTCAATATTTTGAAATAATTAGACTTATAATTATTCGAATGACCCAATCGTATTGTTACTTAATAATTTGCTTAATTAATGTTTTAAAAACTAATGCTATCCGAATGATTTAAACACATTGTTCATTAATGTTTTAATAGTATATAAAAGTAACATGTGATAAATTCTTTAATAAATTGAAATAGGATTGTTTAAATTAATTAATTGATTAAACAATGTAAGTTAAGTTTGATGATCTAGTCATACTCGTTAATTATAAACTTGAATTGAAATGTTTGGTCACTGTGAGGAGAACCGTGTTGTTGTTTTTCCATGTACATATGTCTTTGTTGTTTCAAACATATAAACTTCATGAAATTTTAATTATAAATTGAAAAAAAAAACAATTGTGTGTTTTTGTCCATATATTTTGGGCATGAAATTTTGGTATCAGAGCTCGTGTTTCAACACTAGGAACCTAAAACCATTATGCTTCTGAATTTAACTAAAACTTTAATTGTGTAGGATGCCTCTTGTTACATAGAGGAACTGACAAGGTAGAGGTCATAGGGTGAGAGGAGGTAGAGCAAGACAAGAGGATGGACCACAACCTCCACCACCACCTCCACCACCGAATCTGAATCAGGATATTTTTTATGCCCTCCAGGCATTAATTGGCATAGTTTAGTGGAGGATAGTACCTATAGTTCAGCCAGGTTAGTAGATTCCTGAAGGGGAAGCATAGGATCCTAGAGGAGGTGGGGCCAAAGGTAGAGAGAGGAGTAGGAGTCCCCCATTAAGGGAGGTCGAGGGTCAGGCTGAGCATGAGGGTAAGTCGATCCATCAGAGAGTACCACCACTTGATATTTCTCCTAGACATATAGGAGATGATATCAGAGAGTTGATACAACTTGGACCACCACACTTTACCAGTTCCACAGAGGGGACAGTAGCAGAGGCTTGGTTACAGAGTCTTCAACGGTACTTTGGATTACATCCTTATGGGAGTAATCTAAAGGCATGTCTAGCAGTTCATTAGTTGAGAGGAGATGCCAGCAATTGGTGGCATCCGGAGGAGATGATAGGAGGAGTTATTATGGATACCCTCACATGGGAGACATCCTTGGAGAGATTCAGAGAGAGGTTCCTATTTGAGCACATCAGACATAAGTAGATAGAGGAGTTTCATTCTCTACATCAAAGAGGTCTCACCGTAGCCCAGTATAAGAGCAGGTTTCTCGAGCTCCTTCCATATGTTGAGTACATGAAGGATGAAAAATAGTGAGTGCACCAATTCATCATGGGCCTGAATTTGTCACTTCAAGGTCTAGTTCGTATGGCCTTTCCTACTACCTGCAGATAGGTAGTTGAGGTAGCACTGGTTGCAGAGGACACTCGGAGTAGATAGGAGTAATGGGATTAGTCTCGAAATTGAAACTCTACCTAGCAGAAACCCCCTTGGAAAGGGAATCAGAACTACACAGTAGGGTCCTCTAAGGGCCAATAGTCTCAACAGCAAAAACCCCAATAGCAGCAGCAGCAAAAATCCTCATAGGCTTATCAGGGCTCCAAGCCCAAGCAGTGGTATTCATAGGGTCTGAAACAAGATTAGAAAGTATAGGGCCCACCCTCAGAGCCAATGAAGACTCAGCAGTCTTCTAGGGGTGGTTTTAGTGGATCTAGTAGGTCAGGAGGCCCATAATAGTTTGGATCATAGGGTGCATGATCTTACACACAAGGACCATGTTACACTTGTGGTGGCATGGGTCACATAGCTAGAGAGTGTCCTCAGAGACAGTCATCTAGTGGTCAGAGAGGGGCATTTTAAGAGGTGACAGTTGGTGACATAGGCAGATCCGATAGAGTTTTTGCAATAGTTGAAAACTGCTAGTCTGAGCATTAGGCTACAGATATTGGGGCTAAAGGTACCATTCAAGGTACCATGGTGACTATTTTATTTGATTTCAGAGCTACTGACTCTTTTATATCTCCTTTTTTTGTGGATTATTGCAAGCTAGTGGCAGTTAGACAGGATGTCAGTTGTGAGGTAGAGTTAGCCTCAAGAGCCAAAGTGTCAGTTAGTTCCATGGTGCATAGTTGCCTGATTCAGATTGGAGACATGTCAAGGATGTCTAATCTATGCATTACCCCTCTAGGCTCTTATGATGTTGTTCTTGGCATGGATTGACTTTATGCTCATAGTGCCAAGATGGATTGTCGACAGAAGAGGGTGGAATGTGTGGATGAAGATGGTATCTCTAGAGTGATTCTTGGGGTTAAGAGACCCATATCCCTTCGTATAATTTTCTCTATGCAGCTTAGCCAGTGCATGCAAAAGGGATGTTAGTTGTTCACGATCACCATCAGTGATAGGGAGGAAGATTGAAAGGGGGAGCCATCCCTTGATGATTTCCCTATATTGCAGGAGTTTGTAGATATTTTTCCTTCAGAGCTCCCTAGTAGACCTCCACCTAGAGTAGTGGATTTTCATATTGACCTTGTGCCAGGAATGGAGCTAGTATTGAGAGCACTGTACAGGATGACTACTCATGAGCTTAGTGAACTAAAGATTCAATTCGAGGAACTCCTAGAGAAGGGGCATATTCAACATAGTATGTCACCTTTGGGTGCACCGGTGATCTTCGTTAAGAAGGAGGACATATCACTAAGGTTGTGTATTGACTATCAGCAATTGAACAAAGTAACCATCAAGAAATGATACCCTCTTCCTAGAATTGATGATCTCTTCAATCAGTTGTAGGGTGCTCATGTATTTTAAAGGATTTATCTTAAGTCAGGTTATCATCAGTTGAGGATTATGGATAGTGATATCTCTAAGACCGCTTTTTGTACTAGGTATGGTCACTATGAGTTCACTGTGGTGCCATTTGGTCTCACGAATGCTCCAGTTGTATTCATGAGCCTCGTGAATGGAGTATTTCACACCTATTTGGATAAGTTTGTGGTTGTGTTCTTGCATGACATCCTAATATATTCTCATGATGAAAAGGAGCACAAAGAGCACTTGAGACAGGTATTGTAGAAGTTGAGGGAGAATTAGTTTTTTGGTAGCTTGTTGAAGTGTGCATTCTTTAGATCGGAGATACATTATTTGGGTCATGTCATATCAAGCGATGCTGTCTCAATAGACCCATTGAAGATTAAGGCCATCATGGATTGGTCTGCACCCACCAGTGTCACTGAGGTGAGGAGATTTATGGGACTAGCAAGTTATTATCGATGCTTCATTGCAAGATTCTCTAGATTGGCACACCCCATCACATCTCTTCAGAGGAAGGGAAAGAAGTATGAGTGGAAAGAGAAGTGTGATAGAGCTTTTCAAGAGCTCAAGAAAGCCCTCACAAGTGCACCAATTCTTGTAGTACAAGATCCATCTGTAGATTTTGTGGTATGCACCGACACATCTTTGGATGGTATTGGGGTAGTGCTTATGTAGAAGGGCTGACCTATTTCCTTCAAGTCTAGGAATTTGAAGACTCATGAACTCAATTACCCTACTCATGACCTAGAGCTTGCAGCTATGGTAAATGCATTAGTGAGGTGGTGACACTTCCTACTAGGTCATAGATTTGAACTTCATTCTGACCACTAAAGCTTGCAGTACATATTCACACAGCTGAACCTTAATGCTAGGCAAAAGAGGTGGACAGAGTCCCTTTGTGAGTATGATTTTAATGTTCATTACATCAAGGGAAAGGAGAATGTAGTTTTAGATTCCTTAAGTAGAAGGTGCCATCAGCTTTCATCTATGACTACTAACACCGATTTAAGAGAGTGGATTCTACAACACTTGCCAGTGGATGAGCTTTACACAAAGGTTAGTCAGATGCTACATTCTCAAAGACCCTTGGAGGGGAAATATTCAGAGTATTCATTGGAGTCAAATAAACTCTTGTGTCATAGAGGACGTATGTATGTACCTTCCATTGGAGGTTTGCGTGAGATCATTATACTTGAGGCTCACAAAGCACCTTATGCGGTGCACCCTGGTGTTAAGAAGTTGCATGTAAATTTGAGATAGTTATATCATTAGCCATGAATGAGAGTGCAGATTGCTAACATAGTTGCGAGATGCCTTGAGTGTTAAAGGGTGAAGGTAGAGAATTGTCATCCTAGTGGGCTCCTTCAACCTCATGAGATTGTAGAGTATAAGTGGGATGTTATATCTATGGACTTTATTGTTAGTCTCCCTTTGTCGTCTCATCACCATGATGCCATTTTGGTGACAGTTGAAATGTTGATCAAGGTTGCCCACTTCTCTCCCATGTGTACTACATACACTGCATGGAACATAGCTCAGGTGTTTTTATGGGATATTGTCAGACTTCATGGCATTCCCCGTAAGATCATCTCTAATAGGGACTCACTATTCACCTCATCATTTTGGAGAGAGTTGTAGTCAACTTTGGGCCTTAGACTCAATTTTAGTATAGCGTACCAACCTCAAACCAATGGGCAGACCGAGCAAGTGAATCAAGTTTTGGAGGATATATTATGTATGTATGTGATGGACCATCAAATTAAGTGGGAGGACTAGCTGTACTTGGTCAAGTTTGCCTATAACAATGGGCACCATTCCTCCATAGGCATGACACCTTATGAGGCCTTGTATGGGAGACCTTGCAGGATGCCTTTGAGTTGGAATAGCATCTACAATCGAGTATCTATTGGTCCTCAGTTAGTTAAGGAGATGGAGCAGTAGGTGATTGTGATTAGACAATGACTGAGAGAGGCACAAGATCGGCAGAAGAAGTATGCTAATGCGAAAGGGATAGATCGAGAGTATCAAGTTAGAGATAGATTTTTCTTGAGGGTGCAGCCGCACAAGAGTCTGATTAGTTTTGAAAAGGGCTCTAAGTTGGCACCCCGATTCGTTGGACCATTTGAGATCCTAGAGAGGATAGGACCAGTTGGCTACCATTTAGCCTTGCCACCTAGCCTATCATGCATCCACGATGTGTTTCACATTTTAGTAATTAGAGGATACATTTATGATGAGTCTGATATTATAGATTAAGATGCTTTGCAAGTGGAGTTGGATGGCTAGTTAGTGCTGAAACCTATCCTTATTATTGCCTAACGGACCCTAGCACTTCAAGGTCAAGAGCTGAACTAGGTTAGGGTCTAGTGAGATTGCTATGATGAGGTTACGGCTTCATGGGAGGATGTGGCACAGATGCGATCTTAGTACCTATATCTTTTTGATGAACTCTAGGAGGAAGTTCATGCCTAGAGGGGGAGGATGTGAGGCCTCACCCTGACCCATCCTGGCATAGATGATACATTATTATTTTGATACTCATGACTCGATATGTCAGAACATTATTTGATGAACTCAACATTATTATGCTATTTATGATGTGTGATGCTTTATTTTCAGATATTTGATTTTTCCATTTAATGTTGTATAAACATGTATGATGATGAAGTGGATGAATGCAAAACTAACACTTTGAATTTTCTAGTTTTTAAAGAATAGAATAAGATAAACAATTCAATTGTAGAAAATGGATGCTTTAAATTACATGAATTTCTTGATGCACACACACACATATGTGTGTGTGTGTGTGTGTGTGTGTGTGTGTGTGTGTGTGTGTGTGTGTGTGTGTGTGTGTGTGTGTGTGTTTCTTGAACTACTAATGTGTGCAATGAGTGTGTAGGAAATTTAGTCAGGAAAACCAATGGAAAGACAACGCTGAACTCCCTTGTTTTATTGTACTATCTTTGCATTGTCTTTCTTTTAGGGTTGATATTTGGGCTTATTATTCTCATAGCTTTTATTTGTTCCTATTAAGTCTTTAAGGCTTAAAAACATTAAATTTAAGTACCCTAGGGGTAAGGTTATGGGTTTGGAGTACTTTCCACCCCTTTAGCCCCCTTGGTTGACTTTTAGGGTCATTCAAAAACCCTACTTTTGGTTGATTGCGAAAATGGATTGTCATCTACTTGAGTTTGAATCAAACTCCATCTTGAGGTTACTTGAAGTCTAGTTGAGTTAAGGGATCATACTTAGAGGCATTTTGGAGTAGTTTTGGGGTTGTCACCCAATCTCTAGTTTTAGAGAAAGTTGAAGATTTTAAGAAGAAAAGGGAAAAGCTCTTCTCAACTTATTGTTTTTCCATAACATTTTGTGAAGGTAGGAGTTCTTCACTCTTTTGGTTCTGTTCTTCATGATGTTCATGCTCGAATCTTGCATAAAGTATTGTGTTGTTCTTGTTTTTGCTTGCTTGTGTGTTGGGATGGATTTGGAGGGATTTTTGGTTGTTCTTGATGCATTCTTATGCTTGTCTTGATGATTTGTTTGAGGGGATTTCATGGGGATTATTTTGGCATTACTCACCCTTGGATAGGGAAGAAGTGGCCATGTACGAGGGTAGGGCCTTAGATGGACCTCAATGGAAAGGAATGGAAGTCCTTGTGGAAAATATTCTCGAAATGGCCTTGTAAAACAATGGAAATTCTTGAAGTTTTAGCCCTGAAAGGGCTATGTTATGGTATGGTGATTGATGTCTCCCATTGGGAAAATCCACCTCCCCCATAGTTAGGTTCTATGCTTGGACCTATTGTGTAAAACCAGGTTGGGGTGTATGCTTAAAATTGTTCTTGATGTTGTGATGTTCACCCCAAGTCAGCTCTTGTGTTCTCTTTGTTTCCTTGAAAAATTGAAGATATTCGAAGAATGTACTTGTGAAGGGTTTAGAAGAGATTTCATTTGAATTGTAATATTATGTAAAATGTATTCAAATTTTGATGTATTGGCAACAACATCGAGTTTTCTTACTTGTTCTTTCCCGATGGAGCCTTGAACCAGGATGAATAATAGAGAAAGAAAAAGATTATGAAAATCTCCTTGTATTGCTTTTATGTGATTTCAAATTTTGCATATGTATGTGAGAAAATAGCTCATTGGATAATGTCTTTTAATTATGAATTTTCAAGTTTTTAATTATGTTAATAAAAAATGCAAAGTGATATGTTGAAGTTTCCAATTTGATGTTTAAGTATTAAGGGGAAATAAAAACCCTACATTGTGATCACAAAGTTATCTCTCCCCTCATTAAGTTTCATCATGGACAAAATCAATTTGATTAAGTGATTATCTATCTCCTTGATTTCAAAAAAAAATGGAACATATACTTGTTATATGATGATTAAATAAAACATAAATTGTAGGAGGAAAGACAAGACGATTATAACCTTACACATTCCCTTGTACTAATATGCTTGTTAAGAAGAAATCAATGCTATCACAAGGATAGAGACCACTAATTACATAATAACGAAACATTATAGCTTAATGAGAAAATTCTAACTTACAAAAAAAGAGAACACCTCTAGGAGAAAATTTTCTCTCTCGAGTTTGTATGAGAGTTGCAAACATTTAACCCAAAGGCAACAGAGCATATTCTTGGTTGATGCCCTTTTTATTATTAAAATTAAAAAAAAGGGGGTAAAAGAAAATACTTTACAAATTTTGTTGACACAAATATACATTATAATATTAAATTGTGGGTGGCAATAGTTATTATTGTTGACACTTCTATCAACTCCACTTAATAAAATTTTTGACATCACTGGCCTTACCCATTTTCTAAATTTCCACCTAAGACCCCTTGCTCTGTCACCTATTTCTAAACCTAGGGGCATCATTTGGAAAAGTTAATGTGATAGGGGGTTGATGGGAAGTCAAATCCCATGCAACCCATGCCTTTTCCTTTATATTAGGATAAAGGTAAACAAAAAAAATTATAGAAAATATACATAAACCCACCCTTTATTCCTCCCAAAACTGGCGCTCACCTAGGGTGATGTCACATGCTTTAAAGGTGGGACAGTCTTCCAAATCTGCCTCTATAGCAATGTTACAAGGTTGTCCACATCATGTGGGAGGAAAAGGCTTGGGCTTTTCCTTGGTAACCCTCACTCCCTGCCCCCCCCTCCCCCCCCCACCCAACCTCCTCATGCATTTGGGAATCTCCATCTCCCTCACTACATGCAATGGGAGGAAATCCTTTCCTCATGTACTCATTGGACAACGTGATGTCTCATGGGGGTGCATGGGCATGATGAGGGGGAAGACAAGTGGGTAGATTAGGTTGTAGGGTTGTAACATAGGTTAGTTTAGGGATTAGTAGGTAGGGTAAGATAGTTCTAAGGATATTTAATTACTTTTAGTTTAAATTTTAGTAGTTTTTATTTTACTAGTAATTTAATTGAATCGTTTGGTATTAGTATAATTTAAATTGTAATTTATTTATTTTTATTAGAGTTAGTAATGATGTAGATTTATTTAGTGTTATAATATTAATGTAGTATATATCGATAGATAATGTTATTTTATTTTGCTTTATTATTTAGTCATATTTAGTTTAATTTATATTATTGTTTTATTAGAAATGTTTATTATAATAATTCATAGATTAAATTTTGATTAGAATTAAATTTTTAAAATGAAGTTTAATTATGAACTCAAATGTTATATTAATTAGAAGCTCTTTTTATTTCAATATTTTGAAATAATTAGACTTATAATTATTCGAATGACCCAATCATATTGTTACTTAATAATTTTCTTAATTAATGTTTTAAAAACTAATGTTATCCGAATGATTTAAATGCATTGTTCATTATCGTTTTAATAGTATATACAAGTAACATGTGATAAATTATTTAATAAGTTGAAATTGGATTGTTTAAATTAATTAATCGATTAAACAATGTAAGTTAAGTTTGATGATCTAGTCATACACATTAATTATAAACTTGAATAGAAATGTCCAGTCACTGTTAGGAGAACCATGTTGTTGTTTTTCCATGTACCTATGTCTTTGTTGTTTCAAACATATCAACTTCATGATTTTTTAATTATTAATTTAAGAAAAAAAGTTAAAAAATTGTGCGTTTTTGTCCATATATATTTTGGGCATGACAAAATTTAGATACATACCATGTCTTAGAATGGTGGGAGGGCATGGAAAATTAATTTGAAAGCGAGAATGTAACAGAATCTAAAAAAGTGAAATTAACAAAGTAAAGGATGATAGGGGTATCTCTCATAAGGTGGAAGTTTGTTCAAGATAAAAGAGAGAAATAGGGTAAGAAGCCCTATGCCAATTGGAAGAGTATGGTAAGAAAAATACAGAACCCTATCTTCCAAAACACTTTAAGATGAAGATGCATACTAAGAGGCAAAATCTCAAACAAAGAGAGAATGGTGTGTCAAGCTATACTAAAGAATTCCATAAGTTATCTCTTAGATCCGAGGTGCAAGAAGCTTAAATAATTAAGGGAAAAATGCATGTCAATGGAAAAAGGTGGAATATTCAAGAGGAAATTTAATTGTGGACTCCTAATAATGTAAAAAACTTCTATCAACTAGTACTTAAGGTTGAGGAAATACTATAGAAGAAAAAAGACTTCAGTAGTAGAAGTAGAGGAAAGGAAAGAGAATGGGGTAACCAAAGAGGGAGGCTAGTGGTTGAAGAAATGCAAGAGGAGGATTGAATAAAAGAGGTAGAGGCAAAGACAATAATAGTTTTATAGGGAAAAGTAACAATCAAGCCAAGGGACCTTCATAATTTTCCATAATGAAATGTTATAACTATACCCAACTTGGAAATTCCTCTTACAAGTGTCTAGAGAAGGATTCTTCATTAGGGGAAATAAATTTGGCCTATGCACAAGAAGATTAGGAGGTAAGAAGGAAATAGATCTTCCATTGGATTCAAAATAAGGAGAAAATCCGATGTTTAGGAGGACATTCATTAGAGAGCATATGATGGAGGAGCGAAGTCAAAGGAGAGTCCTATTTAGGATCATGTTCAAAAGAGAAAAACAAAATATATAAGGTTATCATTGACTCTAGTTCTACTAATAACATAGTGTCAAAAGAGGTATTAGATAAGTTGAAACTTAAAAATCTTCCTTAGAACAATCCTTATAGGGTCATATGGCTAAATAAGGGTCGGCATATAGAGGTGAAACAATGAGCATGGGTAGAATTTAACATTGGAAGGTATAGTGTTAATTAATTTGTGATATACTTCCCATGGATGGACGCCATCTCCTTTTAGGTAAATCATGGCAATATGATAGAGAGGAACAATATGATGGTAGGAAGAATGTATACAAGTTTAAGAAAGGGGAAGAATCTTACACCATTCAATCTTTGTTGGAAGGGGAGAGAAATATGAAGATGGAAGTTAATGGACTCATAGTAGGTGAGAAGGAGTTCCATAACATCACGAGGGAAGGTGAAGGCATAGGGCATGCCATTTTTTTGCACCCCAAAGTGCAAGGAGCACAATAAAATCATAGATACCTAGGGAAGTATAGGAATTGTTGAATCAATTTGAGGACATTATAGGTGATGGAGAGCACAATTTTCCATATAAGATATCTATCATCCATAAGATAGACTTCATCCTTGGAGAAAAATTAACTGATAAAGTAGCTTATAAAATTACACCTAGCCAACATGGTGAGATTTCCAAGCAAGTGCAAGTGCAGGTATAGAATTTGTTGGATCATGGCTTAATAAGGAAAAGTGTAAGCCCATGTGCAATACCAACTATATTGGTGCCAAAGAAGGGAGGTAATTAGAGGATGTGTATATATTCAAGAGAAATCAACAAGATAACTATCACATAAATATTCCCAATGCTAAGAATTGAAAATTTTCTAGACTATTTGGGCAATGCAAAGTAATTTACTAGAATTAACTAAAAGCGTGGGTATAATCAGATAAGGATCAAGGAGGGAGATGAGTGGAAGACAATGTTTAAGACTAATTAAGGGTTCTATGAGTGGCTAGTTATGCCATTTGGTTTTATCAATGAAATGTTTTATGATTTCTTGTGTACTAGTAAAAAGGAAGAAAATTTAAGAAACCTAAGTATGGTTTTGAAGAGGTTATTTGATTCTAAAGTTACCATCAACTTGAAAATTGTGATTTTATGAAACAGGAGTTTGTCTACTTTTGTTTTTTCATCTCACAAGGGCAGCTCAAGATGGATCATAGCAAGGTGGAGGCTATGCTTAATTGGCCAACATGTAAATCTACATCATAGGTAAGGATATTTCATGGCTTAACATAGTTAAATAGGGAGATCATAAAACATTTTATACATTGTTGTGTGCCATCTATAGAAACTATAAAAGGTGGGATTAGGGTCAAGTTTAAATGGATTGATAAAGCCACAAAAAAATTTGAGTTAAAACATTACATTTCCACACTACCTATTCTATTTCTACCTAGATTTTAGATTTTTCTTATTATTGAATGTCATGTCAATAACCTTTCCATTGGAGTAGGACTTAGCTAAGAGGGTAAGCCAGTTGCCTTCCATAGTGAAAATTTTAATGAAGCCAAGAGGATGTATTCCTCCTATGACCTTGAGTTGAATGCCTTGGTCAGAGCTATTAGGAAATGGAGGCATTACATGTTGCCTAAAGAATTTATTGTATTTTCTAATAATCAAGACTTTACCTTTCTTAGTTCCCAAGAAAAGTTGAGACATAAGCACATGAAGTGGGTGGAATACATTCAAGCCTACACCTTTGCTATAAAACATAAAAAGGAATTTGCAAATAAGTTTGTAGATGCACTTAGTCATAGGCTATTGACTATACAAGAAGTATAGATTAGGAGTACGAGGATTGAGAAATTTAAGGAGATTTACATTGATGATCCATACTATTCTCAACCTTATAAGGTGTGTATGGATTGTTAGAGTAAATAATTAATATTTAATTATTTATTCTATTGCTTAAGTTTACTTAGGTCATGCATTTATTTAATACTTTTGTATTTAATGCATGTAGTGGTTAGTTGTTGACAACTCGGGAGTTTTCTCCTTTTTTAGCATATTCCACTTTTTGTGGATGTGTGCTGAGTTGTCAATCTTATCTTCTACCTCCTTCCAGCTTGTTCTACAAGCTTCCATGAGCTCTTTATATTCGGGCTCTCTCTCATTTTAAAATATCATATCGAAAGCCATTTTCTTATTGTAAATACATTTCTTATTGTGTTTGCATTTTTGGCTCTCTCCTCCCCTTCTATGGCTTCTCTTTGACAGGTTCGCATGCAGGTGATCTTGGCGTCTTCGGAGTTGGCTTTCCTCAACTCCAACATGGATTACACTAACCATTTTCATCATGAATACTCATATTTTACCTTGCATGAGGGCCTATTGTTCAAGGGAAATGAAATGGTTGAAAGGCACCTTTAGAAATATGTTTTATTTTCTATTAATAAGTCAATAGTCAATTTTGGATATCTTGATTAACATAACATAAGATTGAGAATCACTGTGATTATATTTTAATAGCCCTTAATTAAGGAGATTTGGTAGGTAGGACACATATATAAGATAAGTAATGATATACTTATAACACTTAGTAAAGTAATGATATACTTATAATACTTAGTAAAGTAATGATATACTTATAATACTTAGTAAAGTAATGATATACTTATAATACTTAGTAAAGTAATGATATACTTATAGAAGAAGATTCGGCAGGTAGGACACATATATGAGATAAGTAACCATATACTTATAGTGCTATCATATACAAAAAATGATCTATGGTAATATATTGATCTATGTAATACAGTTAGGGAGTAGATTTGATGTTGTCGTTAATCTCTGTATATAGATTTGGAATGTTATCTAATGATCTATCTAAGACAGTTTCTAAATATTCCATGAAATAGAAATAGGTTAGTAATCTAATTCTATAGAAAAATTGTCATATTAAATAAAAAAATGATCCGAATGTTATGTTAATAACGTTAAAATCATAGTCTCATGAATGAATAAAAAAAAGGTTCTATTCAATTTTCTATTCTATTAATTATAAATAACTAATATAGCCTAACGGCAGGAGGAAAAGAGACTATGCTTAATTACATCATACCGTGGGTTGAAAGATCCACACCGGTTCTATTATTTGGAGTTTATTATGGTTTTTTAGCAACATTGCCAATTGGCCCGGCCCAGATGTATTTTATTCGATCTTTGTTAATTCAAAACGAAGTCATCGACAACAGAAAAATTGTTCCTGCAGGGAATTTGATTCTTAGTGGTTCTTTTGTGGCACAACTGGTGGTCTTCTCATCCATATACGTAGCGCCTATTTATGCGAGTATTTGGAAACCCCATTTGATGACAACCATGCTTGTTCCCATTTTATTTTTTGTTATTTTTCAAAGAGCTTTGTTTCAGAAACACCCTTGGCTTCAAAATCCGGCAGTAGAATTCTTTATTGGAGTCACTTTACAACTGATAAACCCCCCCCTTTTTGGTAAATCTATCTATACCCGATTAATCAATCTGATGCTATTTAGACATAGCGGAAACTTTTTATTTCTGCTGAGTACCGCAGCCGGATGGTTGATCGGACAAATTCTTTTTGTAAAAATGACGAAAATTTTTTGTTCACGGGTGGAAAATGATGTTCCATTAAAAAGGGATAGAAGGGGAGAATTTTTCACCTTCAGTTTTCAAATTATTTTCTTCGGCTATGCCATGGTGGCAAGCTGCGGGAGGAATCCTTCTCTCATTGCTACTAAGTGGAATGATTCAAGGACGTTCATTCACGGTCCTCGAGAAGAACTTGAATAACTATCATTAGACTTATCTGATAAGAAAAAATCTTTTAGGGGTAAGCTAGACACATCTAACAAGAAAAAAAAACATAAGAAACACAAGCCTAAGACACCGCCTAAGACCCCTATTAATATTCAAAAAAATGAGGAGAATGTTAATAAGCCGTCCATTCCTTTGCCTTCTTCTTTTAGACCACTAGTGAAATTTTTATCTGATCAATTGATATTGCATGCTGACAAAGAAAAAATATTACCTTTTATAATCAAAAGGTGGCCATTAATAGTGTTGGATTCTAATCGATTTAATGACCCCCTTCGATACGTGAGTATAGGAGATTATATTCTGCATGGCCCTGTGAGGAGCCAAGTTGCTGAATATTTCTTTCATGTTTGTCTCAGTGATGGCCATCAAAAAATTTCTTTCACAGCTCCGCCAAGTATCTATTTTTTTGCCAAAATGGCAAACTTGGGTGATCAAAGTCTTGATTCAAATCAGGATCACCTTGATGAATGGATAGAAAAAAAATGGGAGAGGAAAACTTCTTTAGGCGAAGAGCTTGAAAATAGGGTGAGAGCTCTAAGCAATGGATCTCCTATTGTCAAAATTCTTGAAAATCCGTGATAAAAAGCATCTTTCAGAAGTTGATGATCCTTTACTTAGCGGGCCATTCCGTGGGTCAATGAATCAATTTCAATTTAAGTCGCCTTGGATGCTTTATTCAAAGGAATACTTGAAAGAGCAAAAAGAGAAACTGTCAGAATCTAAGAACCAGGGTTCTACCACTAAGAACCATGATTCTACCAATAAGAACGATGATTCTACCAACCGACTTCTTCAATTTTCTTTAATTCGACCAGAAAATAAAGAAAGAATTGTTCAACCACGAATCAAACTTATTTCAAAATGGTGGATAGATAAAATTCGTATGGTCTTATTAGAAGAACAGAATAGAAGAAAATGGTTAGATGAATCTACTTTGGAGGACTTAAAGAAGAAATATGATCAAATTTATCCTAAAAATTTCTCTTCATTAGAATATGTTTTCAACACATTGGTCCCGGCGCCTTTAAAGGAAAGAATAGAAAAAGACATTGCTTCTTGTGAGAAAAAATTGTTAACAAATTATTTGTTGCATTTTTTTCTTGAAACTACGTGTACCAAATGGGAATTGCTTCTTAGTGTTCTTCCTACCGAGCAGGCTTGGCTTTATGAGCGACTTTTGTTGATTAATTCGAATGAATTATCAAACTATCGATTATCTATGGATATTGAAATATCAGAGAAGGATATTCTGAAGGATTTCGCAGATATTTTAGAAGAGGATCCACCTTCTTCTAATAAGGAACATACTAAGGATAAAGAACATAAGAGCGATAAATCAAATATTCATCTTGATGAATATTTCTTTGAAAAAGAACAATCTGAGCAAGATATGAGGGATTTCGTAGATTTTCATGAACTTTATGTTCTTTATAGCAAATTAATAGAATAGGAAAAAACTCGTCTTGATGATTACGAACCTTGAATCCGAGATTTTAACAGGTTTGTTGTTCCAAAATTGCCATCTACCCTATTATGTTGAGTTCACGACCCTATGGCTGTCAAAGATTGTCTCGAAGTTCGCCCAAAAAAAGCTCGGCAGTTAATAATTATAAAGCCCTTTGAGAAGCTCGAGGAACCGGAAGAACAGAAGAAAGAAGAGGAGGAAGAACGAAAGAATGAGGAGGAAGAATGAAAGAATGAGGCCTTAGAAACAACAAAAAAAGGGTTGTTTAAACCTTTAAAAGAAAAAGCTCTTGAAGAAGAAACTCTTGAACAAGAAGCAATAAAGGAGATTTTTCTGAGACAAGATGCCAAGAAAGCATCACAGGGTGATAAGAAAGCATGGGACTGGGTTAAATCAAAATTGGATGAGACATACGAAGTAGAAAAACCTTCCAAAACCAAGACCAAACCCAAGAAAGCTGATGAACAAGAGATAGATTTCAGAACTTCTAAAATTGAATATCTGAAAGAACAAAAACGCTTCCAACGGGAGGCAAAACGCCTTGCAAGGAAGGAAGAGTTAAAGGAGGAGATGAAACTTAAGGGAGAAGAAGTAGTGGAACCACAATTAGAAAAATGAAAAATTAGCCTATCGGGAAATGGCAAAAAATATTTATACTTGGAGAATGAAATTCGAGCTCGAAAAACTACCGCTAACTCCTTGGGTTTCCAAGTTCAGACATGCGGCTCATTTTTTTGATAAGAAAAAATTTCCAATGATGTGTTCCAAGGGTCTCTATCAAGGTAGAGTTCATCCAAGATAAGGATAATGGTGCTTTGGGAAGACATTTTGGCATTCACAAAATAATAGACTTGGTATAAAATCTCTATTAATAGCCTACATTGAGCAAGGAGTTGAAGAAATATGCAAAATTTTGAATTAATTATCAAAAAGTTAAGGGAGTTACCACCAATGCCATTTTATGCCAACCATTTCACATTCCTCAAATGCCTTGGGAATGTTTGAGCATAGGTTTTATGGTGGGGCTACCTAGGAAAAAGAAGAGATATGATAGTGTCTATGTCATTGTGGATAGATTCAATAAGATGGCTCATTTTGTGCCATGTAAGACCACAGCTGATGCATGTTCCATTGCTAATCCATTTTTCAAATTGGTAGTAAGGATACATGGATTGACTCTAAGAATAGTGTCTAATAGGGATACTAAATTTATGAGTGATTTTTGGAAGACTCTTTGGCATAAATTGGGCACTAAACTATCATTTGGATCTGCCTATCATCATCAAATGGATGGGAAGAAAAAGGTGGCCAACAAGAGCTTGGGAAACCTATTGATGTTTTTGACCAAAGAGTATGGTCAGAGTTGGAACCACATTATTACACAAGAAGAGTGTGCTTACAATGATACCTTCAATAGATCCACTAGGAAGAGTCCCTTTAAAACGATTTATGGAGTGCATCCTAGAGGCATCCTTGAGCTCAGGGATATGAAGGTAGGTGGAGAAGGAAGTGGAGTGGTTGAAGAGTTTTTTCTTTCAATGAAGGAGTTCCATTACATGGTCAAACAAATCTTGGATTAGAATACAAAAACCATGAAGCAAAGACCAGATGCCAAGAAAAGAGATTTGTAGTTTCAAGTTGGGGACTATGTTATGGTCCATTTCAATAAAAAATAGATTGTCAAAAGGGGAATCACATAAACTCTAGATGAGGAAGGCAAGGAAAAACATTGTGGCCAATTATGGAGCCAATGCTTACCAAGTTGATCTCCTAGAAGATATGGGGATCTCCACAACCTTCAATGTTGTAGATTAAGTTGCATATAAGGGTCCTACTCCATATTCCACTCCAACATAGCATGAAGACCTAGAGGACATTGTAGCAAGTTGCAAGCTGAAAAAATTATAAGTCTGAAAGTGCATCAAGTGACTAGGAACAGGACGAATGTGAATCATCTTGTCAATTGGTAGTGAAAACCAAAGCATGAGGCTACTTGGGTTGCAAAAGGATATTTGAAGAAGAATGTCTTAAAGTACTAGAATGACTTTTCAACTCATTTGCAGACTATGGTGTATGAGAACCTAGGTTAGATCCACGAAGCCTAAGAAGAAAATTAGGGTATAAAAGTGTTGATTAAACATAGACCTAGTATTTATGAATAAGGTGTCATGAGTGAGTCATGAGTTTGTATGGGAAACAAGAAACACTTAAAGTATGTTGCATTTGTTGTCAATTAGGTGAAAGACTGAAAAAAGTTGATTTAGAGGGAAAAATAAGAAATTTTGGGTAGGTAGACATGGGAATGGTGAAAATATGACCTATATATCTTCCATTCTAATTTTTAAGTCATATGGAATGTTCTCACCAAGTCTAAGTTTCTAAAATGCAAAAATTATCAATTTTGAAAAACTTGCATATTAACAATTTTATAGAAAGTGAGACTTTTCTTATCAAATTGCAAGATTGGTTAAAAGGTTATTGGGAGGTTACCAACACTTCAAATTTGGTTGAGTTACATATGGAATAGTTATATGAATCCCTCTAAAGCATTTTTTACAGTGTGGAAGTTTGGCGTTGTGTGACATCCTAAATCAAATGAGCAAATCCATGACAGTTTGAATAAGCATTTGAGTTTTTCATTCCTATGTAATTGGAATAAGGAATTTTTATTTCAATATAGTTTATAAATTTTATTTAATAAGTTTTTGTGTTTTGGTGGGATTTTCTTTCAATCCCTTTTGTCTGAAAAAGTTTTTTTTATAAATAGACTGCATGCTGGCTTCTCTTGGGTAGTCTAACAAAAAGATGTATACCAAAATTACCTAAACCTCATGAAAACTTGAGGAATACTAGTAGAAATCCTATAGAGTATGTGGGAAGAAGCATGGATTCATAAATTAAGGTCCAAGCCAATTCCTTGGAAGCCCTAGGTGAGACCATGAGGTATTCAACTAGAAATTGAGCATAGGAAAGAGTAAATATTGCAAGGGTGGATATTTTTGAGATGAATTAATGTTATGATCTAGTAAGGAATTGAGTAGAGCCCCTACACATGGAGGGAGATGTCTAACATATCATTAGTAAGGAAGCAAGAGAAATTTCATTTGCTGACCGGTCTAAAATGCCATTAAACCCTACCAACCCTTTAAACTAGGGTTAGGGCATTGAGTAGAAGTTGGGAGTTTGAAACCATAGCTATATTGAAGGCCTTGGAAAATGGTATCCTCATCTAGAGTTATTTTGGAGACTTCTTGAGGCAAGTTTTTCACAAAATCCAAATTAGTTAGTTAGGAGAGCTAATTGAGGGCTAATAGTTCTAATAGGAGATTTTGAAATTTTCCAATGGATCGTATAGAAACCTAATGAACTAATTGTTTGAAATGGATGTAAAGGATTCCAAATCACCCTAGGAAGAGCCTCCAACCTTTTCAATAATTTATTAACTAGTTAGAAGGTCAAAATACAGTTTCAAGTTCATGAGAAGGCCTTAAAAGATAGGTTAGGATATGGGAAAAGTTGTTCTTAGTTGAGTAGAGATTTCTTGTGTAGGAAAGGATACTTAGATGTATTGTATCGATTAACTACATTAGCCTACCCTAGTCCTATAAAAATTTCATAGACATTACACAAGTTTTCCACCAAATTTTTTTTCCCTTATACCAAGTTATTCTATCATGTCAGCCTCCATGTCTTCACAAGTGTCCAAAAGTAAAAAAATAACTTTTTCCACCGCAAGGTTAACATCTAGGATATTTTCCCTAAATGGTTAAATTATTTTTATTACAAAATAATATTTTCTTAACTTAAAATATAACATTCCTTAAGTTTGTCCTATTTTTCCTATGCATACTGGTAACTTTTAAACCTTTAATATCTTTTTTTGTATTGTTCATAATAAATCACACTCTTATATGTAAGATCGTCATAACCTATTCTTTATTCCATCAACTGTACACATTCCAATCAAGAGTCTACAAAATTTACAAAAAAAAAATGTTTCTTTACAAAGAATTATGCTATGTGACACTTCCAGAATTAGACTAGGTGGACCCACAATAATGGGTTACACTTTATTGCCTAAACTAACATTGAACTGTGAATTTTTGAGAGAACAATCACTTTGAAATGCAATTTTCTTTTTTAGTTGTTAGGAATTGAAGATAGAATAAATTAGAATTTTTTAGTATTTTCTATCTAGATTCTCTATTTATTTTTTACCTTTTTGAATTACCTTTTTTCCTCCAAAAAAAATTGGTTTTCTTATCAAAAACATTATTTTGAAAGATTGGAATTTCTTTTGACACACAACTTTTTTTCTAAAATAGATATCAATGTAATTCTTTCAAATTTAGTTGTCTAACATCCACATCAAAATCGTGAGGGTAGTCCGCTATCTTCATGATTAGTATTTCATATTTTATCACATTTTAAAGTTGATGTAACACTAATCTAGACATACATCACTTTGGTCACATTTAACTTATCATTTATTTATTTGATTTTTATTTTTTTAAATGATTGGAAAAGGACTCAAATATAGAGAGTGTGGCTATTTTACAAAAAAAAATTCTCTTAGTTACTATTTTTCCTTGGGCGTCCAATATAAACGTTTATTTTCTATAATAAACCTCTATTTAATTCAAGTAAAAAAATGTATACTTAAAAAATTCTAAATGTATCAAATTCATAGTGATTAGAAAGCTCATTGAGAGTACTTCTATCATGCAAAATGGCATGTCTTTAGTGCTCCATTGGAACCTAGTAATTGAGTCTAGAAGCCATTAAAACACTAAAAATCTTTTAACATTGGAGAAGACATGTATTTAGCTTGTTTCAATATAAACTACATTTCTATTGAAACTTTTAACTTTAGTTTTGATAGAAAAAAAAATCCTATAGTTTCTATCAAACCTAAAAATGTGGGTTACATGTGTGGTTAATTTACCTTATTTAGTTTTGATCAAAACTATCTAAGTAGCTTCTATCGAATCTTTTGTCAGCCTTTACGATTTTCTCTTTTTCTTTATTATAAAAATTATCATATAAATAATATATTCTTTCTTGTCTTTTAACATTCAAATCAAATTAGATAATTCACACTTCAATTGGGAGTGAGGAAATATTTTGCAACTTGTCCATTTTCAAATATTGGAAGAAGAATTTATGACATGGGAAATATATAGATAAAACAGAAAGTAAATATGCATGAAGAATAACTCATGAACAAGAAGATGAAAATCCTCAAAAAACATTAGTAGGATACTATAGGAGGCAAGGTACACATATGCAATCTTTTTTCCAATCCATATTTTATTTATAGTAGTGTATTGAAGTTTTTGCATACACATGAAAATATAATTCAAGTGATCTTAGAATGATGGCTTAAGAGTCTAGAATATTAAAGATTCTATATAAATATATCACATAAATTTCTAAATTAAAAACTTGTTACGGTCTCTAGTTTTTACATATAAGCACGAAATTTAAAGGGCTCATAGCCTGGACCTAGGTTTGTGTTATTCATTAATATGGTTTACTAAAACAATATATATTTTAATGTGTTTTAAGTTATGTACAACTTTTTTATATGAATTAGGGAACTTCAAATATTTAATTGTGTGTTCACTTTATTAATTTAGAGTTATTAGGCTAAGGCAAAGCAACTCATTCCCACTTTTCATCATGAATGGATTGGCTGAAAATGGGAAAAAAATATTTTCCAGATTTGAGTGCGGCTAAGGCTTCTATCAAAGCTTCCACATTGCTTCATTTGAAGCCGTGTGGAACAAGCTTTGATGGAAGTCATCGGCTTTGCTCAAAGCCCTTGCCACTCATAGGTGCACTTGGGCTTTGAGCAAATTTGTGGATTTCCTATGAATCCATAAGGGCTTCCCAAAAAGCCATAAAGGATTTGTGTGAAGCCCTTTTAAACCCTAATGAAAACTTAAACTAGTAGTTTTAAAGTTATTTAACCATTTTCAAATGTCATTGTCACTACAATGGTTTTGCAATAGTCGTTGGAGTGAAGTTCAAAATGTCTGTAGCTACACCATCATTTTGAATTAGCATTTTCAACTTCCTTCAAGAATTCAATATACCAAATATGTTCATTTTTGTATTTTTAATGAATATTTAGTTATTTTTAATGATTGTTTAGTTATTTTCTATGAATTGTTTCTAGTTTTTTTAAAAATATTTGATTAGCTTTATGAATTTATTTAGCTTTTTCATGGGTGTTTTGTTATTTATAATATACAATAATTAATTTTATTCCTATATGTTGTATTTTAGTTTAAATGTTAGAAATGTTGTTAAAATTGTAGTTAATGGAAGATTTGTTATATGTTTAGTTTACTTAAAATGCTAGGTAGATAAGCAATAAAAACCAAAACTTTGATAAGATATATTGAAGGAAAAATAGGATTTGATGTAGCAAACTAAAAATATGATCTAAGATGTAGTAAACCAACATGATTAGATGTAGAAAAGAAAAAAGATTTAAAACTCTAGATAAAAAAAAATTAATAAAAATTTACAAGTTCAATATCTAGAAAAACTCTCTCTCATCACTTTCTCTCTCCTCATACTTTCTCTCTCTTCTCACTTTCTCTCTCCTCACACTTTCTCTTCTAACTTTCTCTCTCCTCACAATTTCTCTCTCTCTTTTCACCTTGTCTCTCGTCATACTTTCTCTCTCCTCAAAATTTCTCTCTTCTCACATTCTCTATGTTCTCATTTTTTCTCTCCTCACACTTTTTCTTCTCACTTTCTCTTTGCACACACTTTCTCTCTCTTCTCACTTTCTCTCTTCTCATTTTCTCTCTCTTCACTTTCTCTCCTCACACTTTCTCTACTTTCTCACTTTCTCTCTCTTCACACACACACACACTCTCTCTCTCTACTTTCTCTCTCCTCACACTTTCCCTCTCCTAGAACTCTATCTCTCTTCACTTTCTCTCTTATTTCTTTCTCTCTCATCACTTCTCTCTCCTTTCTTTCTCTCTCATCACTCTCTCTCTCTCTCTCTCTCTCTCTCTCTCTCTCTCTCTCTTCTCACACTTTCTCTCTCCTCACAATTACTTTCTCTACCCTCATCACTTTCTCTCTCTCTCTTTCTCTCCTCCAATTTTCTCTGTCTTTACTCTCTCTTATCTATCTCTCTTTGCTTACACTTTCTCTCTCTCCTCACACTATCTCACTCTTCTACTTTCTCTCTCCTTATTTTCATAATATTAAGTTAACATTATGTCCCCCTTATATTATTTTAATATTAAGATAACATTTAGTTTGCACATTGTACATATTGTATATGAAGTCTTTGCTTTAATTTTTCTTGGAGCTCGAGATCAAACTGTTAGGATTAAACCATGAATAGAAATAACAATTACATGCAAATATAACCAATAATAGAAAAATAATAGATAACATAGAAAATAACACAAAGGCACTAAGATTTAACATAGTTTACCGAATCCTTGAGCTACATCCACCAAACAAAAAGTCCAATATTTTTTGATCTAGTGATTACAATCTGCAATCTATAATCCCTTACAACTCAATACCGCTGCAAGAACCAATTTTGCATCACAACTATAAAACAACCCTAACTCTAAGCCACTTTTAAACAAGGATTAAACTAATTTAGGGCTAGTTACATGTTGGCCCAAAATCCTAATAAAATAGGGCCCAAAAAAATATGGCTCAAAAAAATAGGCCCCAAAGAATTTATGAAGTATGTATAGTACATTCCTGATTAATCACCACAAACTAACAATCTCCCACTTGGGGACTGATCATGCTCTGCACTAAACAACAATCCCCCACTTGGAGACTGATCCTATAGCTAGACCTCTACTCCATGGGGATCCCACTAGATCAAACCACCCTGGACTCTGTTGTTCATTTATTCATGTGTAGTCTAGAAAACCAACCGAAGCTGAAGAGGAGTTCAAATTCTCCCTTGTTACTAGCTTTGTCAACATCATTGTTGCATTGTCATTTATATGGATCTTCTCTAGCTTTAACTATCCATCCTCCAAAACTGACTGAATGAAATGATACTGCAACTATATGTGTTTGGTATTTGAATGCAGAGCTAAATTCTTTGCAACATGAATGGCACTGTAACTATCTATGAAAAAATAATTATCCTTCTAAGGATGTCCCAATTCTTCTAAGAAGAACTAAACCAATATCATCTCCTTGGTTGCCTCTGTAGGAGCAACATACTCTAACTCTATAGTGGATAGAGCATTAATTTTCTATAACCTAGAGACCCAGCTCACAACTTTCCACAAATAGTAAAGACATAACCTATAGTAGTCCACTTGGTATCAATATCTCTTGCCAACTCTGAGTCAGCATAGCCCTGTAAATCAATAGTAGAGCTCCCAAAGTGTAGACACTTATTAGATGCTCCTCCAAAATATTTGAGAATCCATTTGAGTGCATTCCAATGCTCAATTCCTAGATGACTTATATTCCTACTAACAACTCCCACTGCATGTGCAATATATAGCCTAGTACATACCATAACATACATCAAGCTTCCTATAGTTGAAGCATAGGCTACCTTGAACATTTTATCCTCCTCTTCTTGTGTCTTGGCAAACATCTCCTTACTCAAATTCAAATGATCAAGTAAAGGTGTGCTAACAACTTTAGCATTCTCCATAGAGAAACATTGAAACACCTTCTCTACATAATTAGCCTTAGATAGCATCAAGGTTCTATTCTTCCTATCTCTGCAAATCTTCATACCAAGGATTTTTTTTCTGCCCCCAAATCCTTCATAGAAAATGCATGTGCTAACTAGTATTTCAGCCCCTTAATATGATCCATGTTAGACCCAGCTACAAGCATATCATCAATATATAAACATAAAGTAATGTAGTTGTCATCATCCAACCTCTTAATATAAACACAATAATTTGAATGACACCCATTATAGCCATGCCTCATGCATAAACCTATCAAATTTTAGATACCATTCTCGAGGTGCTTTCTTCAAGCCATATAAACTTTTCTTCAATTTGCACACTAAGTTCTCCTTACCTTTGACCTCAAATCCCTATGGCTGAGCCATATATATATTTTCATCCAAATCACCATGAAGGAAGGTTGTTTTAACGTCAAGCTACTCTAAATGCAAATCTTTAGTAGCCACAAGACTTAAAATAGTACGGATAGAAGTCATCTTAACAATAGGATAAAATATCTCATCAAAATCAATTCCTTTTTTCTATACAAATCCTTTCACAACAAAGCTAGCTTTAAATCTTTTCTTACCTCTTTCCTCTTCTTTCAACCTGTAAACCCACTTATTCTATAAAGCCTTTTTACCTGCATGAAACTTGAACAAATCCCATTTCTTATTCTTCAGCAAAGATTCCATTTCATTTTTCATTGCAAACTCCCATTGAATCATAGTATCCACCTGCATAGCTTCATCATAACACTCAGGTTCGCCAGCATCAGTAAGTAAAATTGAATACAAAAAGGGAGAAAATATTTTTGAAGGTCTAATTTGCCTTGTTGACCATCTAACATTCACTGGTGTGTGTGGGGTTTTTTGTTTCTACTATTGCACATCATGAGGAATGGTTGGAACATCATCTTTTGGAGTATCATCTAGAACTACATAATCATCTTCTTTCTTCTCATGTTTCTACAACATATCTTTGTACAACACTTTCTCATTGAATATGACATCCTTGCTTTTATAATTTTATGATTTTCAAAGTCCCAAAGCCTATAACCAAATTCATTAATTCCATATTCAACAAATACACATTTCTTTGACTTAGCTTCCAGCTTGGTTCTATTTTTAGAATCTATTTTGGAAAAAGCTTCACAACCAAAGGTCTTGAGAAAAGAATAACTCACCTTCTTACCAGTCCACATTTCCTCTAGAATACCATAGCCCAAAGGAGTAGAGGGACCTCTATTAATCAAATATATAGTAGTATTGAAAGCCTCCACCCACATGTGTTAGGGCAACCCAACATGCAACGTCATGCTCCTTGCACGTTCCATTATAGTCCTATTCATGCATTCAACCATTCCATTTTCTTGTGGAGACCTTGTAATAGTTTTCTGTCTATGAATACAATTAGTGGAGTAATAATCTTAAAATTCATGACCACAATAATCGCTGCCATTATCAGATCTGAGACATTTTAATTTCTTACCAGTCTCATTTTCATCCAAGCATTTCCAGTTCTTAAAAGTTTGAAATACATTAGATTTTTATCTAAGAAATAAACCCATACTTTTCTAGTTGCATCATCAATAAATGTAACATAATAATGAGAGCCTCCAAGGGAAGATACCTGAGCCAATCCCCATACATCATTATGCACAAGATTTAATTTCTCCCTTTTGTTTTCCTTCCTAGTCATTACAAAACTCACTCTCTTTTGTTTTTCATACACACAACTTTCACAAAAATCTATATTGACACATTTTAGACTTGGTAAAACTTTCTTTGAATGAAGTACTTACATACCTTTCTCACTCATCTAGCCAAGTCTGTTGTGCCACAATGTTGTATTAGAATCTATAGCAGCCATTTGTTCTTCCTACTGAATTGCAACAATTGTTCCTGGACATTCATTATCCTCTGAAAAAATTAAAGTAGAAGGAACAATATGACCTGTACAAAGATATAATCTACTTACTTTCACACCTTTTGCTACTACAAAGGAACCTTTTGAAACCTTCCAATTTTTATCATTAAAAGTAACTACACAACTCTCATCACCAAGTTTCGCTACTAAAATTAAATTCCTACTCAGCTTTGGAACATGTCTTACCTCATGTAGTAGCCAATGATTTCCATTCTACAACTTAATTTTTCCCTTTCCAACAAACTAATAGGGTTCATTATCTCCCTAATAAACATGCCCAAAATCCCCTTGGATATAATCAATGAAATAACCTCTATGAGGTGTAGCATGAAATGAAGCACCATATTTTAAAACCCATGAATTATCAACACTTTCTAAAGATAGAATCAAAGAATCCTAATCAGATTTTTTACTTACCACATTTGCCTCCTTGTCTCCATCTGGTTTATCTCAATTTTTCTTTCGGTTCCAATAATGTTTCTTTTTGTGCCCTAGTTTCCCATAGTACCAGCAGTCGTTCAATCCTCTCAATTCAGAGCTCCTCCCTTTTGACTTTCCTCTTGATTTCCCATGATTTCTAGAATTACTTCCTCTCTTAGTCGTTCTGCCCCTACTTTATGCATTCAAAGAACTTCCTAACGTAGGTCCACCTAAGGATTTCCTATAAGTTTCCTCACTCAAAATAACACCAATCACATCATCATATTTTAGGGTACTAGAACCAGGAATATAATTACTCACAACCATTACCAAGCCATTCCAGCTTTCAGGAAAAGAACACAAAATCAAGAGAGCCCCTAATTTCTTCATCAAAATTGACACCCATAGAAGATAACTGACTACTAATAGTATTTAACTCATTTAGATGCTTTTTAATAGATCCACCTTCTGCCATTTTCATATTAAATAAATGTTTCTTGAGAAATAACTTGTTTGAAGCGAGGAGCTTTTCATATAGTATTGCTAGGGTTTTCATCAAATCTTATGTTGTCTTCAATTTTGTAATATTAAATGCCACTGATGGTGCTAGGAATAATTGAATGCTTCCAAGTGCATTTCCGTCTAAAAGATCCCATTCATCATTTGACATAGATCCTTGATTCTTGGATTTTCCTTCTAATGGCTTCCATAAATCCTTCTGATAAAGATAGTCTTCCATTTGCATCTTTCTTAACTGAAAGTTTTTCCCATTAAATCTGTTAACCCTTAGCTTACCCTCATCTGCCATCACTCCCACTCAACTGTGAGACTTGCACTCAACTGCGAGACTTTCTTGCAAAAGATAATTGAAAAATAACCTTGCTCTCATACCACTTGTTAAGATTAAAACACAAATAGAAATAACAATTACATGCAAATATAACCAATAACAGAAAATAATAGATAACACAAAAAAGAACACAAAGCACCAAGATTTAACTTGGTTCACCCAATCCCTAGGCTACATCCACCAAACAAGAAGTCCAATATTTTGTGATCCAGTGATTACAACCTAATTACAATATGTGATCCCTTACAACTCAATACCTCCACAAGAACCATTTTTTCATCACAACTATAAAAAAACCCTAACCCTAAGCCCTTTTTATACAAGTATTACACTACTTTAGGTTTGGTTACATGTTGGCCCAAAATCTTGATAAAATATGACACAAATTTTTTTTCCTGGGGCAATTCCCTGGGCCCTACAGAATTTAATCCTGATCAATCACCACAAACTAGCACAAACAAAAAATGAGAATGCTAATCTAGGTCAAACAATGATGTGAAAAATTAATCATAGAAACATACAACATTTCAATGAAATGGATGTGGAAAATTGAGAGAATATGCAGGTGAATATGCAGATCAACCTACACATACTCTGAAGAGGAAATTGAATATTTAAGGTATAAAGAAATAATTGAAGAATTTAAGAATGTTAATAAAATGGAGAAAACTCAACTATTATTAATTTCACTTCTTAAAGATGAATTAAAAGAGCCATTGAAACTAGGGGGTATAGATACAAGCATAAAAAAGAGGAAGACTTCTAAACTAAATAAAGATATTGTTGAAAGTGTTAAGGAAGGGTTACATTCCATTGGGAAAAATAATTATATCTACAGATAAATGCATTCCATGAAGAGTGATCTTGTCATCAATTTTAAATAAGAAATTTGGCAAAAAAGATAGTCAAAAGACAATATTACATTATCTAGAAAGGAGAAACAATTTAGATGATAGTACGCTAGAAGGAAATTGGGCACTAATGTGTGGAGCTCCTTGATTTGATAGGATTGTGGAAATAATTAAGAACTTAGTTATTCATCCTTCACAAAATAGAAGAGATATAATCAGGAAGAGGATTGGGACTAAGGAATATATTCAACACACAGAACATAGGTTGGATCTCATGAAACATGGATTGTATCTCTCATTTTTTAATTTAAATCCTAACACAAAGATTGGACAAACAATGTTTGAAATATCAAAACCCTATTTTGTGTAGATAAATAAATCTTTTGAAACATGTTGTTTTCAACATCAAGTTGAATTTGATTTGTACTACAAAGGGTTCTAAAAGATGATTGAAGAAAGTGGTGGCACTCAAAATTCTTTTCATAAATAACAGAGCCAATTCTTCACATCAATCTTATGCGAAAAACAAACTAATCGTGAAATAAGTGAAATATATTTCATAACAGGAACTTACGAAACATTTGGTAACTTGACTAAATTTCCTTTCAGAGATGAAGACAATGATATGATGAGGGCTGTAAAATATCAGAGATATAAGCACATAAAATTAAAAACAAAAGTTGGAAAAGAATAAAAAAAGGATGGAATATGTCCACAGGATGATATACCTAATTGAGAATTTATGTCAAATTTATGTAAATTGATTCAACCATATATATGTCATGCCTTTTTTTCTAAGTGGCAAGTATAATAGTTTCAACCACTAAGAGAAACTTTCCCACTTCGAACAATTTTACTCTTGCATGTCTCAAAAAAAACTTCAAGTAGAATACTACTTCATAGAGCAGGTTACTATTATGGTTCATGTGTCTTATCAACATGCACAAATTGATTTGGATGGTGTGGAAACTATAGATAAAGCACGATGAATTGAAAGAGAGTATCACTTTTACATTAGTGATGACAAATAACATGACACACATTTTGTGGAATTGTTTTGAGTCACTTCTTTTAATATTTGAAAAATAAAAGCCTGAAAAAGGAAATAAATATTTTGTATGGTCAGATGGATCTGTGATAGAATTTAAATCAGCTAGACCATTTTATGCATTACGTATCCTTGATCGATACCTAAATATACCACATTTTTTTTTTTCAAGAGTGGACATGAAAAGGGTGATCATGATGGTCAAGGAGCCTGTATGAAATGTGCTTTAAGAAAATATAAAATGGACTATGAAGGATATCACATTAATAATTATCATGACATGGTTGAGTGGTGTAAAACATATTTTATGGTGCCAACAAATACATATAACATGTCATCACGAGTAGATCGATTCATACAATTTAGAGTGTTTTGAAAGATATTAGGTGTAAATTAATTTGAATATTTAAATTGAATATGTTAGGTGATCGATAAATTATGTACACACATGTATAATGTGTAAACCTAAAATAAAAATAAAAATATGGCATTTAATAAACTTAAAATTTAAGAAACTACAAATCATAAACACAAAATTAAACGTATAATATGCACACATGAATAAAAAATATTTTTAAATGTTGAAATCAATGCACATGTACATGTATCAAATTTAATTTTAATATATATTGGTCTTAAAACATAAATGAACATACACATGTTTGAAATTTATTTTTGAACAGTCAAAATGAACACACATGTATGGACCCGAAGCATGAAATGTACATAATAGGCATGCATGTGTGTTTTACTTCCTGCAATTCAAATATGAATGTTTTACATATGCTTATATGAACCCTGATAAAATTGTAATATTTACCCAATAAAACCGTAATATGAACCCTAATAAAAGCCTAATCTAAACTCCATGAAAAAGTGTAATCAAAACCCTAACCTTAGAAGCTTAATTATGGTCCAAATGTAATTATAATCCTAACCTAAACACTTACTCTAGAAACCTAAAAATTATTTTAATTCTAGTTCTCACCATAAGTATTTGTTAATGATTATGTAAGCTCTAACCCTGGAATAATAATCCTAAGCTAGACCCAAAACCATTATCTTAATTTTAAACCTAATCTCTATCATGTACATGCATGACAACTTCATAATTGAATTGAGTCATAATTAATTTATATCATGTGTTTCTATGATAAGTTAATAGTTGTTGATTAAGTCTAGAGAGCATGGATCACATTGGTGGAGTACTTGACACATAATTCGGTTAAATAGAGAACTAGATCAAATAATATATTAAGGGGTTCTAATATAAAATGTCTTATACTTGGGTCCTAGTTTAGGATTTGTTCATAAATAAATCCTATAGCTTGAAGAATCTATAATCTAATGTATTGGAGTTTCTATATACACATGAAAATATAGTTCAAATGATCTTAAAACGATGGCTTAAGGATCTAGAATATCAAACTTTATATATAAATATATGACATGAATTTCTAAATTAAAAAATTATTAGACTCTCTAGTTTTTTCAATATATGTAGTGAATTTAAAAGGCTCATAGCATGGACCTAGGTTCATGTTATTCAATCATATGGTTTACTAACACAATTTTCTTAAAGGTGTTTTAAGTTATGTACAAGTTATTTATATGAATTAGGAAACTTTTTATATTTAATTGTGTGTTCACTTTGTTAATTTAGAGTTATCATATCAATGACCAACTCTATCATGAATGCATCACATAACCCCTAAATCATGTCTTAAACAATGCTAATATACTCTCCTATAGAAATACCATCAACAATTATGTTGATGAATATTCATATATAAAAGAAAAATTTATTGATAAAAGGCCAAAGCCAAGATTAAATATTGTGATTTTTTTGTTATTATTATTGTTGTTGTTGTTACTACTATTATTATTAGTTTAAAATTTATTAGACTAAACTCAAACCCAAGACCTCGCACATAAGAGACTCACAGTTTATCATTCTATTATATGCTCTCTCTCTCTCTCTCTCTCTCTCTCTCACACACACACACACACACACATGTATATATATACACACACATATATATGTACATATGTATATGTATATATATACATATGTATATTTGTATATGTGTATATATATACATATGTATACATATACATATGTATATATATACATATATACATACATATATATATATATATATATATATTATATATGTATATATATATATATTTATACATATATATACATATATATATACATATATATAATATATATATATACATATATATAATATATATATATATATATGTATATATATATATATATATATGTACATATGAATATATATTTTTGTACATATGTATGTATATATATACATATGTATATATTTATACATACATATGTATGTATATAGATATATATATGTGTATATATATATACATACATAGATATGTATATATACATATATACATACATATATATATACATATATACATACATATATATATACATATATACATACATATATATATATATATACATGTATATATGTATATATACATGTATATATGTATATATATATGTATATCTATGTATATATATATATATGTATATGTATATGTATATATATATATACATATATATACATATGTATATATATTTATATACATATATACATAGATATACATATATATAGACATATATACATATATATATGCACATATATATACACATATACATATATACTATAATGCCCCACCAAGAGATCCAAAGAATTAATCTAAAATATTGCTAAGTTTTCCAAACAATTTTTATTTTTTTTAAACATGAAAGATAAACCATTCACAACTTATACATAGTAACAGAAGCATTAGCATCAATTCAACTGAAAGTAAACATGACATACATAACATATTACATTCTTTAAGGATCCCTTAATGCTGAATTACATCTGAATTAATTATTCATCTAACATCACATCCACATGAAATAATAATGATACATCCAATGTACTTAGACATTATACAAGTGTCCTTTTAGAATTGCATTTTAGATTGCTCAATCATCCACTGTACATGTCATAGGGTATGAAAGGCTTAAAAGAATATACATCCATGTAAATAAAGTACATCATCATACTAACTCTAATCCATGATGCAATAATATAAATGAAACCACAAATCATACATGTTACATCATCATAGAAGATATACACATTCATCATAAAAGATAGCGATAAATCATCAAATATAATTAACTAAGTGCATAGTTCCTCCCAACCATAAATTGCATCATTAGACCATCATGGATCCTAGCCATCCCTCTGTGCATAACATCCCAAAGCACCGAAGAGATCATCGACTATTAACATAGTAGGAATGTCACTCCTGAAACATCCTACTAACATGCAAAGTAAAGCATAAGATAACATCATCTAACATATGCAAATCATCAATATAAGAAATATACCAGTAAATACATCCATCATAAGGTATATCATCTATCATAATGATCCAAGAATAGAATGAAGATAAATACCAACCAAGAATGCTCCAACCATGGTGTCTCAGATTGATCTCAAATGGTAAGAGTGAAATAGCACTACCATCTGACCGTGTGGAACCTGAATGGTCCACTCCCACCACGCTTAGGAGATAATCTCAAGTCCCAAATAGGATATCAAATCACATAAAAAAAGTAATCTCTAAGTCTAGGAATCCTAAAAGTTTACTAACTCAAAGGTTCCAACACAAACTCGACATCTAATCCTAGAGGCACAACAATGACATGTAGGAAACCTCCTCTGTAAGCGGGCAAGTGTCATCACATATATCATGTAAAAGTTACCCTGGCAGTTAGCTTAGGACTCCACGGGTCCCTACTGATCCTTATGTGAGCACTAGTATCCTCTCATACTGACAAGGCATACTATGGAATGTAAGGTTGCAACCAAGCATTCTCTCTACTCCCATCCTAGTCTGTACTAGCACTCGAGGCATGGGCGAGAACAAAACAATTATCGTTTTACGTTCATTTAATCCCCATTTAGTGTAAATGTTATCACTTATTAATAAACTTACAATGAGTTACCCTAGCAGCCACTTAGGGCCCCGACCCTTATTGCAAGCCACTTCTCGACACTATAAGTAGATAACCTACCCTAAGCTCATTGAATCATAAAATCACCCCAATCCTATAGAAGCGACTGGAAAGAAATACAAAAAGATAATCCACAATAAGAATCATCAAATATCCATAATAAAAGCATCAAATCTCCATGAGCAACTGAAAAGCATCCATAGATAATCATGACCACAACAGTTCTCTATTGGCAACTGAAGGTATCACTGATAATCAAAAGTATCTATTGGTTCTCAATAACCAAAATATATCTCAAAATCATACTGATCGAAGACTCCAAAATGGTTGAGTCAAACATGTCACAACATGACATCATCAAGAAATAAATCAACATTTCGGTCCCATCATGGCGACTGGAAAGTAACCCAAGGATAACTAATCGATGACTCAAAAATGATTAAATGAAGTGTCTGAGATACATATAACTCAGCTTCTCTTAAGAAGAATGATGAGCAATAACAATCAGTAATACAAACATCTCATAGAGCATTCCATCACATAACCATGGTTGGGTTTATAAAGATCAAAATCAAAAGACATCATCATGCCATCACATCTCATAACCGCTGAGCCTCTGCTAACAACCTAAGACTGGTCAACACTAGTCAACCCAAAAACCCAAAATAAGAAGCATAGAGAAAACACAATGCAAACACATGTTTTGGTTTACTAAAATCACATATTTGAATTAAGTGTAAAGGTTTTATGTTTTTGTTTGAAAGTATACTTCGAGTATATAAGATTTACCATTTGACCTACATGTCAATCCGTTTGTTTCCCCAATAGCATTATCCTTTCATTATTAAAATAATATTCTAAGAATAACTTAAGGGTAAATATTTACTCATTAAACTAATCTTCTTTGACCCTTAACTAAGATAAATCATTTGCTTCATTTGCTAAGATCCATGTTACTAATTGAATAACTCTTCCTTATCATTAATTCAACTTCTCCAAACAACACCTAAGGATCATTATTCTTTTAAATTATAAGAAAGCCAGTTATCAATTTTTGAATAAGAAGATTATAACCACAAAATTAACTAGTCTTACTTTAATGCCATGCTTTATTAATTAATCTTAATTAAATGATATAATTAAATTAATTAATAACATACACCATCCATGACACTATATCATTCTAATAGTTCTTATTTAAAAATCAATTATATATCACTAAAACTTAAGTCTCTTAATTTAAATCGTAGCAATGTTATAACAATGACTCCTTGTCAATTAAATCTTAATCCATTATCATTAAAGTCTCTTAATTTAAAATCATCCTCATTAAACAACTATTATTAATGTAATATAAAATTACCATCTCTTAATTATTCAATATATTTTTAAAAGTATTTAGTATACATTAAATAAAATTAATATTAAAAATTAACTATATAAAAATATATTAATATCTCTCCTCTTTTAATAATAATTGACAATTATTATTAATCATTTCTCATTTTCAATAAGTCGCTTTACAATTCCAAGAACTCCAAAATAATTGATAACTTAAATAAAATTTTATTAATATTATATATATATATATATATATATATATTTATTTATATATACATATATATATATAATAACTAATATTCAATACTTCATCATACTTAAAATTGAATTACAATATATATATATATATATATATATAATAATCAATATATAATAATTCCAAAATTGAATTATAAAAATCATAATTTACAAACGATATATATATTAAACTTTAATAAAATTTTAAAAAAACAATTAAAATTTTCCAAACACTTCATGCAAAAGCACTTTTAAAGGCCTCTCGACCTGTCTGCAACTTGCAGCATCGCGACAACACTGATGCCGCAGTAGCAGAGTATTGCTGCGTCGGTAGCAGTACCTATAACCATAGCAGTAGTGTCTACTATGGATATGACAGTGGGGATGGGTGAGGAGTAAGGTCGGTGAGTGGGGTAAAAACCCCCACCTTCCCAAAATTTTCATATATATATATTTTTAATTGCATTTTCAAATAACGCTATTGTGACCCATTTTATATAAAATTTCTCCACTACGTCTTAATAACATCTGTATATATACATATATATATATATACATATATATACATATATATATACATACATACATATATATACATATATATATACATACATACATACATATATATATACATATATATATATACATATATATATATATATATATACATATATATATATGTGTATATATATATATGTATATATATATATGTGTATATATATATATGTATATATATATATATATATATATATATATATATGTATATATATATATATATATATATATATATGTATGTATAAATATATGTTTAAAAAGAGATCATATATAACTTTTAAATAAGAAACCCTTTAAATTAAGAATTTTCCCTTTAAAATAATTGATCTCTAACTTTACCCAAAATTCTACCTAATAGGTTTGACTATACATTTTGAAACAATTTTCAAATCTATTTCTCAATTCAATTCTAATTCGAAGCCAAACCTAATTTAGATCTAATTTCTTTCTTAAATTGAAACTAGGGTTTTCTAATGTTTTCTTCACAACCAAATAAAAATTAACGTATATATCTAGATTCCAATTTCAAAATTGCAGATTCAATCATAGAATATATATATTAGACACGATGAAGACAAGAAGAGAAAGCATGAAAATGGAATATGTGAAAATCACGAGTGCACCTGGACACTGATGCTAATTTGCCATGCCTCAGAAGTCCATAGAAAATCCCTTCCTTCTCCAACATTCACAATTCCTCCAAGATCCAAGCCAACCTATACCTCGGAGTGACTAGAAGTGCTTATAGAAGCATATGAGCATGTAGAAGCATATGAGCTTCTCAAATTTATGTAAGTTTTGAAGCTTTTTCAAACACACTAGAAGAGCTTATATTTAAAGGCCTCTAAGATGCATCTAGAATGTGTCTAAAACGAACTAGAAGATAAGCATGACAACTAAGCATGAGTCTTATCCAACCTTCTATATGAGTCATAAGGTTGTAGACACCATGTGCTCAAATAATATGCTAACTCCTAAGTGTAGACAACTTGTGCATTCTTAGAGTGCAAACTCCTGTGTTGTCTACATGACAACTCCCGAGAATTTACAAACTCCTATGTGAACAAATATTAAAATAATGCACATTAATTAATATAATATTTACTTTACTCATTTATTTATTAAATTTTAAATCTCATGGACTAACTTTAATAACTCCACTTATTTAAAACTAAATATATTTATATTTTAATCACATGCACACATCATGCAACCTATAATCTTTAATAATTTTAATATCTTTTCCACTTTTACATTTATTTTCAAAACTTAATTGCTAAAATATTTGTTAACTTAAATAAATATTATCACATTCTAACTTTAAAATTATAACTTTTATCTTCAAATTTAATTATTTTATTTAATTAGTTTCCTGATTAATTAAATTAAATAAATATTAAAATAACATATTAATTTTTCATTAATTAAATCTTTTAATTAGGCTTAATTAATAGGAAATACACCAAAGACTCATAAAATAAAATACGAAAAACCCACTATAGCAAAACACATACAAAATCAAACCAAAAGGGTTAATATCATGAATTACGTCATCTGACACATTCAAAGGGTACTCAACTCAGATACTTGTCCTAATTTCCAATTAAAACAAATGGCTTAAAGGGTTGGGAATTGGACTTGAGAATTTATCTCCCCTCTCTTACCATTGAGATAATGCAATAGGGTACGCTCATCCTAGCAATTCAGGGAAGTCAATAATCGGTACCTACAACCTGCATAAAAATCATGCATGTACAAGCACAATATATACTAAACTAAATAGGCAATGACAGGAAGTGGTGCATCGTGTAGATCCCGACTAGTAGGTGATTGATGCAGAGCCACACCTTGGAAAACTCAAGAGGAATCAGTCACTCAACTAAGTTGCTTCAAGGGCATCTACAACCTTCAGGAGCACACACTAAAATCAGATTCAATAATCAAAACTTTGAAAATAAAATCCCCCAAAATATCTTCTTGCTGCCCTCGGATAGACCCGCACTCAGACATGAATAACTTTTGAACCAGAAAAGATTTACTCAATCCAACCGTTGATATTTGTCACAACTAGGTTTCAAACAACATATAAAAATTTGAGAGAAATCCAACGGTTGAAACTTGAGATATTGACCCCGCATCAGAGTACATTTTTCTGCAATTGTTATTCCCTAAACTGATTGCCATGAGAAATATATGAAGCATAACAGTAGAACCATAATCTTAAAAAAAACACAGGAGACCAAAGGAGACATAAAACTTCC
>CM053789.1:317569254-317769254 GCA_028749045.1 Cupressus sempervirens | reverse complement strand
AAATATATTCTACCTTTCTATTCTTCCATTCTTTCATCCTCATAGTGACTTAACAGTGTGATCTGAAACATTCTTTCATCCTTTTTGAATTTTAGTTTAAAGAGGTGTGAATGTGATTAAATAACCAATCCCATTTGTTCAAAATGATATGAAACATGAAAATCATCAGATCAAAAGTAAGTATATATATATATATGAAATTTTCTATTAATAAATATATTTTAATAATATGCTACTAATAATATCTAAACAAATATAATTTACCTTTTTATTCTTGCATTCTTTCATCCTCATAATGACTTATGAGTGTGATCCCAAAAATTGCTACTAAAAATAACATACATAATCAAATCTAGAAGTAAATGTTATTATATTAATAAACATTTAATAAATATATAAATAAAATATAAAGAATATTAATATATAATATGAAAATAAATTAAATATAAATATCTTCAAACATCAGATAAAATAATAGGAAACAATTAAAATAAATAGAAAGTAAATGGTAAATTCTATTGATGTCGAAAACTTCATATTTGATTCAAATACTTACATATGTCGTCTTGTTGTGATTAATGCGATGCAAATATTACATCCCTTTTTAGGGAACTGATAAAATAAAAAATCAACAACATCGTAATCAGAAAGAAAATTTATGTTGCAATGTGGTAATTCTATAGAAGTAACCATATTACAGATCGAAAGAGGAAGCATGTTATATTGTTTTTATACGCAGGGACTAAAAACAGTATGCTTTGCTTGAAAGAAAATATATAGATGGCATTAAGACAAAGCAGACAACAATTAAGGTGATGTAGAAAAGACGACAAAAACAATAGTAAATGTGGCAATCTACATTAATGGCCCCTTCATCGCCGAAAGCATATTGTTGGATATGCTTTGTTCGAAAGGAACTCTTATTCGTTGCTTACTAATGATTTTATCATTTTCTTATTTAGGTTGGTCTTATCGTTTTACTTTTTAAATAAATGCGATTGGATGCCAAGCGTTGTCCAATGAAAGACGACGACATACCTACATGTGACGAATACAATAGAGTGGACCAGTGATGGCTTAGTCCTCGCACATTTACTACTATTTAATGATCTTAATACTGGAAATAATATATATTTGCAGGTGTCACGTCCTTAATCTTCGAAACATCCTTTAGTCGTCCTGATAAGGGCTTTAAAAAATAAGAGTGAGAATAAATAGTTGATCTCCACATTGGATGATAGTGACATTAATAGTTTTTTTTAAATTACTTTAACAAGGGAAGAAATTAAATAGCATGAGATGCCACTCTATGGGGAAAATCATCATAAAAAATGTATTCAAGTACCAATCTAGCCCTACAGTTTATAAAATAACAAGAGCTCTATAGGAGCTAGTGTCCCTGCCTATTGGTTCCTAGTGGTTAACAAATATGAAATACATAGTCAAGTGGTTCCTAGTGGTTCCACGCACTCTAGAAAAATATAATGACATACACATCTATGTATGAAATGGATTAAATAAAATATGAAATATGAAGTATCTAAGAAACTAATCTAGAAATATGGAGTATTAAACATAGCAAGTCTTGAAAATATGAAATATCTAAACAAGTTCTACAAATATGAAATACATAGTCAAGTGGTTCCATACACTGTAGACACATATAAGGTGTTGAAAACATATTGATACAAGTATGGCAATGTGTTTCAATCATCGTTTTGTCATTGATGTCAAACTTGCTACTCGCTTGTAAGACAATTACTTAGATGATTTGAGTACTATCATTTGTTTGATTAATGAAGAGGATTTGATCAAATGACATAACAATAGCACCTAGAGGAAAATTTGAATGATGCTATGGAAATGGAGCATGCAAGGTTTAGTTAAGACAGTGATATTATAGTGCATTGATAATCTACTTAAGGTTGCAAAGGATGGATACACTGATTAAGTTTAGAAGAACAAGTTAAGTGAATTGTGTCTGTCAAGCTTAACAATATGCACAGTAGGTGTCAAGCAAGGCTAGTGTAAGCCAAGAAAAAAATCAGTTGGAGCCAAGGAAAGCCAAATTTTATCGTACATCAAGTGATACAATGTAAGTTGAGTAAAGTTTAGTTGATGGCAAGCACTAGTAAACTTTAGTTCATGCTAAGTGTTTTCATAGTGGATATTGAGCAATGTAGTACGTGTTGAGCATTATGAACAAATGAATGTCAAGTGTCAACATTATGAGAAATATCATGAATTTGATGAATCTAAGCCAACAAGTTTGATTTCTTGGATTGTGTGAACCATGTAGAAGATAAGCTTGATGAGTCAGTGGCATAGAATTCAAGATGAACCATTTTTAGATGAATGAGGGATAAGTTCCTATAAGGGAATAAAATGAAATAATGGGTTGATTCATTAAATCTTACCTAATCCAACCTAACCCTAAAATGGACGATCGGCGATGAATAGAAAAAGATCCTAATTTTCTATTTATATAGATGGTTCATCAAAAGCTAAGGTTGTCATGTGTGAGAGCCTAAGGAAGACAAGGTGTTTAGGATATTGCTTCATTTAGGGACCTAAGAGAAGAGACTTATATTAGTAAGAGAAGAATGAAGTCTTAATGGTATGGATGCTTGAAGGGTGAACAAGCTATAAGAGTTAAAGTGTGTGAAAGCCAAGAACAATGTAGGACTAAAAACAAAAATATGTAATCTGTAAAGTGTGTTGTAAGTTATTATTCCAGATCAAGCCTTACTGTTACTTTTGAATTATTGTACCAATATAGGGTAAATCATTCAGTTTAATGTTGACATAACAATCATTTCTAAATCCTTTAACTAGGTGACATTCCAATTGAATGATCAAAAGTCCTCTAATGAGGCTCATTGCTAAAAGCGTGCCTCAAATCCTCTAACTTGGTCACATTTAAAAGTTTCCTTAATTTATCATATCTAAATTTTAAAAATTTCACTCAAAATATACAAAGCAACATCTCAAGATTTAAAATTGGTTAGAGGCTTATCCAATTTTGAGTTAGTGGTCTCATGATTCCAAACTCTCTAGCTCATCCCTAACATCCAATATTTTTAATTTTTTAATTTTGGTGTTCGAGTCTCAAGATATCACATGGTAATGAAAGGTGTTGAGATATGTGTTTTTCTGTGTTGGCCATTAACTGTAACATTTAGAGGTTAAGGTTCATAGTAAAAATTGTGTGTTTTGATAAAAAAATTCTTGACTTCTCATCCAAGGAAAATATTATGCATTTGGAATGTGCGACCAAATGTTGACAAGGAACTAGATTGAGGTTTATGAATGAACACAATAACAATTTGAAAATAGAAGACATGTGAGTTGTTTGTTAGAATACTTGAATGAGGTATACTGTCACAAGAGATGAACTCATTTTACATCAAATGGGACATCATACATAGAAGGTTTAATCACATAGTAAGTTCAACAGTCTTTGAACTAGGAACCAATGACACATGGGACAACAATTGTTCAAACTAACCTTGTGGAAATAAAGTGGCAATATCCACATGAAGCAAATGAAAATATCAGAATAATGATGCATATTTTTTGACAGAATGACCAATAGTTTTTGAGGAATGAATTGCAAGTTGTTTGAATAAATTTCTAAAATATGTCATTTTAATAAATGAGGCATGACACCTATAATCTAGGCACATTTTAAGAGAATTTTTCATGTCACATCTATAATAGTGTGAAATCAAATAATTCAAATGTTGTCTCAAAAAATGCTACAAGTACACGTGAACAATACATTGGGATAGATTTATAAAGATAACAACATAGTGGACTTTCTAATAAAATGCATGAGAGAAGTTTTATTTGATTGAAGTCTATTTGCAACATGGCTAATGTCAAATGTCATTTCTATCCACTGGAGCTAGAACACGCTGACAAACTATTTTTAGAGATGTTCTATTAAATGAATGATACTTTAATGTAAAAGCCTCTTTGACTACTAGACCTAAGAAAGGAGGTCATATTTATTCCATCACACAATCATCACTAAGGTAAAAGCACAAATATATATCACCTTTTATAAAGGGAAACGATACCCGAACATGAACTATTCAACTTTAATGACATAAACATGGTAGTTGTGTTTAGAATTTGAAGATGGTGTAAAATGCTAAAATATGTGAAATTGGATGAATTTTATGCCTATAATTTTTATAAAAAGTTTGAGTAAAGCTTTATTCATCTTTTTAAATTTTCAAGTCCTTTTTTAAACTGTGAAAAATATAGGGTGTGGTTGATGTCAAACAAGCATATGCAAATCACTAAAGAAAAAATGTAAGAAATCAAAAGCCCATCAATCAAAAAGTGAAGAAGATCAAGAAATCTTAGACAGTGATCTTCAAGTTGTTGAAACCCTAATTGCAAGGAAATATTCCAAAGGTAGAGGAGAGTACAAAGGTAAGATTCATCTAATCTTGTTTTCTTGTGAAGAAGTTGCTCACTTTGCTTCAAGGTGCCCAAATAGAGAAGACAAGGATGAAAAGAAAAGAAATAATTGTAAAGGCAATAATCAATTCAAGAACTACATGAACTACAAGGAAAAAGGTAAGAAATCTTGTTTTATGGCTAAATATTCTGGTAACAATAAAGATGAAATGGTATACGTTTTTGTGAAAGATGAATTTGATGATGAAGGAGATAAAATGGCACTTATCTATCATGTTAGTAAAAGTGATACATGGATGATTGATAGTGGTTGCTCACATCATATGACTAGAGACAAAACAAACTTTGAGAACATGAAACATTATGATGGTGGTAGTGTAAGATTTGGAAACAATGAACCTTGTTGCATAAAGGGAAAATAGGGTATCTCATTAACTAATAAACTTAGATGTAATAATGCTTATTGGATTGAAGAAGTAAAGCATAATGTACTAAGTGTGGAATACTTGAATAATATTTGATTCATGGTATAATTTATGAATGGGAAGGGAAAACTACTAGATGGAAAAGGAAATCTAGTTGGGTGTGGCAAACAAACAAAAGGAAAACTATTCAATCTAGATCTTAGTGAAAGTTCATGTGTTATTGCTCAAGTAGAAGAAAGTTGGTTATGGTACAAAATATTATGTCATATGAAGTTTGATAACTTGATCATTATAAGAAAAAATAGAAGAGTGAGAGGCATTCCAAGCTTGAGGAAACTTGATATGGGTCTATGCAAAAATTGTCAAATTGGTAAGATGGGAAAAACTAGTTTCAAAAGAAAGAATTATCATTCTAAAGAAGTTTTAGAGATTGTGCATATAGAATTATGTGGACCTATTGCACTAGAGAGTTACAGTGGAGATAAGTTTTTTATTCCTTTTGTTGATGAGTATTCCATAATGATGGCAATAATGTATTTAAAAGAAAAATCTAAATCTTTTTAAAAACTTTAATGGTATCTGGCAAGAGTAGAAAAAGAAACTAGAAAGAATCAGAAATGTTTGAAATCAGAGAGAGGTGGTGAATTCATTTTCAATGGGTTCAATAAATTATACATTGAAAAGGGAATTAAGAGATAGGTATCAGCCCCTTGTACACCTTAGCAGAATGGTATAGCTAAAACAAAGAACAAAATGATTATGGATTGTGCAAAAACATTGATGATAGAAAAGAATGTTGTAGTAAAATATAGGAAGGAAGCAATCAGTACTATAGTGCATACCTTGAGCAGAGCATAGTTGAAGAAAGATTCAAGTCAAACTCCTTATGAACTATAGTATGGCTACTTAATTTAAGTTACTTGAAAGAATTTGGCAGCAAATGTTATATCTTGAAAGAATCTAGGAAAGGTAAATTTGATGTCAAAGGTGATGAAAGCATATTACTAGAATACTCCTACAGAAGAAAAGCATACAAATGTTTGAATTTGTCTAATTATAAAATCATAGAAAGTGCACATGTGAGAATTGATGAGTTTGCAAAAAATAGTGAAGATGAAAGCAACCAAAAGCTCGAGGATTACAAAATATTTCTTACTATGAACCTGATACTTTGCCAAATATATCTAGAAGATAGGAGGCCTCACGTCCCGAGTCCCAAAAATCTCTAAAAGCTATAGAGTTTCAATTACTATAACTCAAGTCATAGTTTGAAGGACCCAAGTCACAGTCAGAAGCCACCAAGCTATTACTAGAGAAAACCAAGTTTGACGGACGTAAGTCAAAGGTAATAGGACCTAAGCTTACTACAAAAGATTATGAAGAAATTTTAAAGATTCTTTTGCTAATGAAAGTTGGATTGAAGCAATGAATGAGGAAATAGAGCAAAATAAAGAAAAACAAAACATGGACTCTTGTTCCTAGACCAAAAGATAAAAATGTAATTGGAATAAAGTAGGTATTCAAAAATAAGCTAAATGAAGATGGAACAGTTTCTAGAAACAAAGAAAGGTTAGTATGTAAAGGTAATTTTCAAGAAGAAGGTATTGATTATGGAGAAACTTTTTTTCCTATTGCAAGATTAGAAGGTTTTAGAACTTTACTAGCATATACAACTCACAAAGGATTTAAAGTTTATCAAATGGATGTAAAATCTTCATTCTTGATGAGGAAATCTACATAGAAAAACTTGAAGGTTTTGTGGATCCCAAAAAAAGAAGGACTTGGTATGAAAGACTTCATAACTACTTGATAAAAATTCGTTTTGAAAGAACAAATGATAATACTAGTCTGTATATCAAAGAAGGACTAGACAAAAAGATTGTGTTGGTAGAAATATTTGTGGATGACACTTTATTCACATGAATGATGACTTGTGCATGACATTTTTTGAAGAAATGATTAAAGAATTTGCGATTTCTATGTTTGGAGAGATAAAATTCTTTGTTAAATTGCAGATCAAGTAGAAGAAAGGTGTTATCTACATCACTCAATCTAAATATATCAATGATATACTAAAGAAATTTTGAATAAAAGACTCATGTTTGGCTGGAACTCCTATGTCTACTAGATATAAGCTTCCCAAAAATGATGATTCCAAGGAGGTAGATCAAACCACATACAAATCAATGATTGTAAAATTGTAGTATGTAGTGTATGTAAGGCCTAATAATCCATTAGCAGTCAATATGGTGGAAATATTCTTGTAAAATCTCAAAGAAAACCACAAGATGGTAATCAAAATAATCATGATATATATCAAAGGTATTGAAGGATATGGTTTATGGTATAAAAAAGGAGGTAATTTGGAATTAAAAGTATTCACAAATGTTAATTGGGCAAGAAGTACTAATTATAGAAAGAGCTCCAGTGGTGGTGCATTCTTTGTTAAAAAAAATACTAGTGTTTTGGACAAGCAAGAAACAAAATTGTGTTTCTCAATCCACAACAGAGGAAAAATATATGACAACAAAGTTAATTGTTCTAATATTGTTTGGTTCAAACAATTTTTGGTAGGTATGAAGATAAAGATCAAGGATCCAGTGATTATATACTGTGATAATACCAGTGCAATTAATATATCAAAAAAATCTCTTGATGCATACCAAAAGTAAACATATTACTATAAAATATCACTTTTTGAGAGAATTCATACAAGATAAAGAGGTAAGATTAGAATATGTGAATACTAAAGAAAAAATAGTAGACATATTCACTAAGACATTATCTATGGATGCATTTTTGTATCTAATAGGTAAGCTAGGGGTCATTCCCCTATCTGAAGCTCACTAAATGAAGTTTAGTGATGCATCAACTAGAGCATATTGAAGATCAATCAGTTGATGCAACATTGAGAAAGGCATACTGCAAATGAAACAATACATAAGGTAATTTGATATATACTGAATAGTGTCTTTGGCATGAGATGTCAAAGAGGGAGAAGTTTTCTCTCATATCTCCCAAAAAATTATCACTTCAAGAGATTACAAGAGGGAGATATCAAAGGTAGAAGTTTGTTGACAGAGGGAGAAACTGAATGTAGAAGGAGTTCACACTGATAGAGGGAGTTCTCATGGATGAGAATCAGAATGAAACTAAGGATATGTTCCTTACTTTATTCTTGCTCTAAAATTTCATTGCATTATCACATATTGTGTTGCCATCAATGGCAAAGAGGGAGATTGTTGGTAATAATTGATTAATCGTGTATTGTATTTGATGTTAAAAAAAAATTCATATCATTTCCATTCAGTATGTGTTGAGCTCACTCAGGCATTGAAGATAGTTTTTTGTGTTTGTCAAGCATTCCAGAGTATTCCTAGTTCAAAAGACAGTGTCTACCGAGTTTTCTCGGGCGACAAAGTAAAGTTTGCGGAAGTTGAGTTTTAACCAAGTGCACACAATTAGTGAAGGAAATTTTGGATGGAACCATCTTAGCAAAGCTCACTCAGTTACCAAAGGAAATTTCTAGATATGTAGTGTTAACCAAGTTCACTTGGTTAACATAGGAAAATCACTTTAAATTAGTATCTACCAAGCAGGGTTGGCTAATGAAGATTTTCTTTTTGTTTTGGCATATTGACTTCAATTGAATTGTCTATAGGTTCTATCCAAATGAGAAGATAAATATTAATTATTCTAAGTGGTATTCTAGCCAACTTGATAATATTTATGATATAAATATAGGGTTAAGTTGAGGATTGAATGTATAGAACATAATTGAAGATATAAAGATGCTAAGAGGAAGCAAATTATAAGGATATGCATAATATCTTTGTTAAGATGCAAAGATACATTTGATATGGAAGGATCAAGTATACAAGCCAAAATTGAGATCTATAATTAACAATTTAGTGGCATGAAAAATTAGGGTCATCTCAATTCTACTCTCCAACCATTGTAGCACTGATCTAAATCTCTTAATAGAGTTGGCTAAACAACTCTTTGTAAATCCTCTAACAAGGTGACATTTCTATTGAATTATCTAAAGACATCTAATAAGGCCACTCCTAATAGGGTGATTAAATCCTCTAACAAGGTTACACGTAATTGTGTGTTCTGTAACCTTTAATAGAGTTGGCTCCTAATAGAGCTCACTTGAACAAAATAAGAATTAGTAACTAGTTGCAATTGGTGGATTTTCCCAAATTTGGTTTCCATGTTAAATATATGGTGCCAATTGTGGTCATGTTATTTATCTTATGTGTTTGATACTAAATTAACTAATATTAATCATAGATAATATATTATGATTTTCATGTTAAGCATTTGTCGAGCTATTTTAGCATTTACCGAGTTACAACATTTTCTTGTGTGTTTATCAAGTTACAATAGAGTTTAGTTTTGATCTTTATTGACATCTAAGGGATCTAGGATTTATTTTAGTGGTAACTAATTCACCCCTCCACTCTCAGTTACTTCTCTTATATTTCCAACATTTTTGACTTAATTATTTAACCACCAACTTTATCTGAGATTTCACATTATTCTTTTATCTTTTCTTTTCCATCACCTTGATCTATTTACAATGTAGACCTGCTAAGGAGTGAAATATATTTTATAACCTTCTACGTGGTATTATGTCAGTTAACATCTTATCTTTGGACATCATGAAGATGCTTCTTTAACTATCAAATCAAACCTTATTCCTCCATTGTAATGAAAATGTAAACTACATGCAAGTAACCCACAAAGTAGTGAGCTCAGTTATCATAACCACTTCACACCTTTTCAAACAAGCAACTCAATAACCCCAATGACCCAAAGATTCATAATCATTAATGGTTACTTAACATTTATCACAACATATATTACATATATTCTTTAAAATATTACCATGAATTGAATCTCACAAAGGCACAATTGTTTTTTATCTCTTCATCGCAACCTGCTACCTATGCTCACCTTTTAACCCTGTGAAGAAACGAAACTTCTCTTTTATGTACATTGTTGAATCTTCGTGGTTTAGAGATTAACATATTTTATACTGGTGACATTTTGAAGAACACATCTTAACCATTTCTCCATTTCACAGTAGTGAACAATATGTCATCCTTAACTTGTGAAATGATGCAAACATTGTTTTAGAGCTAATTGTTATCCTTTCCACAATTTTGAATCCACAAACTCTAACTCACAACTTAGCCATGCAATGTTGCAATGACAAGTTATCCACATCTACACCTTAAAATTACTTCACCTTTGACTATAGGAGATGTAGCAATAAATGGAATCTTAACCACTATGGTTACACTACACATCTTTGCAACATAAAAATTATCATGCAAGTCGTAAAATGTGACCTCATGATTTGAAGATTTTTTCTGCTTCGCAACCTTCACTTAATTGATAGCCCTATTGCATGACATGTAGCATGAACCTCATGATTAATTGTTCTACAACATCACTCTCCTCAAAATGGTTATAAAATATAATGAGGAGTTCTAGCAATCAAAATCCTTTCACGACTTTGAAATATGTAACGCTTAGGATCATAACCTTATAGAACATAAAATAAAAAAGGAACTTGGAGATAGAAACATTTACATATAGCCAAATTATTATCGCGTCACTTTCTAATTATTTACAAACCAACTCAAAATGACATTGCAAATCATAAGCTGTGAGTTAGAAAAATGGATTTTTTCTTAGAAAATGGCATCATTTTAGAAACCCTAAGCATGAAAAATAACATCTTCCTGATTTCTAAAAGAAATGGAAATTTAGTCTTAGTGAAAATTTAGGCCATCACTTCCTAAGTAAATGTTTGTAGGAACTTCACTCCCATTATTCATACACACACTTTTCTCTTTAATTATGCCTTATTTCACTACAATGTTTTCTAGAAACTTCTCCATTGTTCCTTTCCTAAAGCCTATATTTAGCTCTTCCCTTGAATTTCTCTTTGTAATTTCATCACCTTTTTACATCCTTATCTTTTTCTAATGAAAACATAACTTATGCATATTTATCATCAACTTCTTGAATGCCTTAATATCCAAGTGGGTGAGTAAATATCTCCCTTGGCTCGATAACTTCCATAAATGTGGCATTAGTTTCAACTGTAAAACATATTGGACCTATATACTTCTCAACTAATTTTCTTGGTATCATATACCTTGATTTAATTTCTCTTACAAATAATTTTCAAAAATTAAAAAAATCACCTATAAGGTTTCATCAGTATTACATGTGATAGTGTTCATTAACTAATACAATCATAGGTATATCATCAGTTCAAACTTGTGAGTTCATGTACAAAAACTTATGAATATATAAAATAGTATATGAAGTATTAGAGAACCAAACTTAAAATTTTGAGTCTTATCATGTTTGATTCTTGTAATATTTTCAAATAGTTTCTATCTTAATATCTCACTTGTATCAAAGTATTTGTTCTTACCAACCATCTTATAAGGAATTTGAAGTGCTCTTTTAAACAAAAAATCATTTTTACAATTCTAATGCATTTTGTAACCTAGTATTTGGGAAATTACACTAGCATTTTGTTCTATGATGTCAAAAAATTAACCTAGATCTATTATTCCATTTACTTGAGTATTTTTGTTGCACCTAGAATTATGCTTGCATTTTCTAAACTTGGAACTAGATAAATAAATTCTTTCTTGATCATCATTGGTTTTTCACCAATCTAAAGAAAAAACATTTCATGATACCCACTTAGGATTATTTTATCCATTTTGGTTCATCAAATTCTTCATAATTCATGTATTATATTATGTTTATGTTATCAAAGTCCTAAGACTCACCCTTAAAGGCTTTATTTTCCTTTTAGATCTCACTCAAATACATCAAAATGTCCTCATCCATATGGTCTAAACTATGAAGTAAATTTTGGCTCTAATATCATCAAAATGAAGGATTATATTTTTTGGTTTGGAAGATCACATTCTTAGGGTCTTCCTATAGTTACATGACATGATGTTTCTAAAATTGATAACATGGCTTGAAAGGATGGTTTTCAAATTGAAAAGAAAACGCGTAACAATATAGCATGATGGATATTGGGAGTGGTATGGGTAATGAAGCATCTAGGGTTTTAGTAGTTGAAGGATCAAATGATGGAGATTGAGGTGAGGAGTCTAACAAGTATGATTCTTGAGAAGGAAAGGGATATTCGGTGTCTACCACATTTTGGGTTGCTACGTCTAGATGTTTGGTTTTGGGTGATGAGAATTTGGAGGTTTCTTGTTTATTTGGGTGATGTTGATTTGGGGGCTGTAGTTATGACCTATAGTCACTCCTTTCCTAGTGGTGTCCTACTTATAGAAGGTCTAACTTTGATGACATGAAAACATCCCATTTAATTGTGAGTTTTATGTGTTAGCTCATACTCTATTTTTTGGCCTCACTAGTTTTTGATGCATCTCAATCCACATCTCTTTAGTGTATTTGGTAGGTTTTCCTTCAATCCTAGAGAGCCTTGTAAATTTATTTTGGCTGAATTTTCTAGGTTTGCCTCTTCATTTGTCCTCTCTTTCGGCTTTGAACCTTTTCTTGGGTTTTATATTTTATTTTTCTTGACTCCTACATTGGGTTTACCTTTTGCAATGAGCTTGTCCTCTAGTTCTCAATGTTATATGTTATTTTATTCGAGAGTTTTGGTGGGACTTTTTTTCCTTTAGTTTCTTCTTATGAAATTTTCTAAGGCGAGCTCACTAGTTTTGGTTCTCTTAGGATAAAGCATATTTTTTGATCGCAACGGGTGTTTAGAATTAGTTCTAGTATTTTTTCAAAGATCTATATTCCTATTTGAAGGTAGTTACTTGTTTTTGTTTCCTTTCTTCCTTTCCTTCTATCTATAAGAATCTTTATGATTCTATCAATATTTGGAATCTTTGGGTGTTCTACTTCTACATTCATAAGTGAGTTCTTCTAGGTTACTACCATGAGGATTCTAAAAATTCTCTACAGACCTCTCTAGCTTAGTATTTGTTTTCCACTCTTGGAATTTCTTTGCATTATGGGTAGTGGTTCCAAATTTCTCAAGGTCCCTCTTTTTCTCATCGTATTTCATTCAGTGTAGATTTATTTTTTGGGCATTTCCCCCACAACAGAATCTGGTGCTTTATTTCTTGAGTGTCTAGTGGTCTGTTTGATTTATCTTGTATTTATCCTTGGAGATTTATATGGAGATGAAGTCATACCTTTAGTTTCAAAGTAACCTTTAGTTCTCATTTTCATTTGATAATTGGTTCATGTTGATTTTTGTTATGTGCACAACTCTTATTCAGATGTAGATATCTTCTATTAAGGTGATTATATCGTGTGTGGGTGTTGTTAAAAGGTTGTAGGAGATACCTTCTCATCAAGTTAATGCTTAGAAGGTAGGGTGGTTTCAAAAGAAGGGTTTTTTGGGGATTCCATTCCTCCCCAATCTCCCTTTAATAGATGGACTCTTTTTTATTTTCTATGATGGAAGGATGATTATTTTAATTATTTTTCTCTTGATTTGGGGTGTTCCTTCTGAGTAGTGGACATAGAGTTTTGAATTTTATTCCTCCATGATTTTAGCTATGAAATTGACTCCTATAAAGGTGGATTTTATCCTTGTGATTTTGGTGGTAGAGCTAATATTTATTAAAGGGGAAGCTAACTCGGCTATTATTAGTGATACCACTTATGTTTGGAGGTTTCTCTCCCCTAGCATGGGTTTCATGATCTATCATCCACCTACTTATATTGTGATATATTCCTTTAATTTTGAACTAGAAAGGGATACTATAGATGGGTGAAAGGCTTTTTAGAATGCCCACTTCAGTAGGGAGTTTTTTGGTTGTGGACCTATGGTTATGATAATGAAAGAATAATAGGCTATGTGTTGCTAGAGGTTGGTTTTTGGGCCTTCTAACGATTATTTTATCACCCCTTCATTATTTATTTTCTTCTTGTGACTAGGTGGTTTCTATTATTCTTAAAGGGCTCACTTAGGTCCTTAATTATTCTTTTTAGTTTAAGAGTGTAGCTAGTAAGGGGGCTTGTCCCATTTTGATCCTTAGAAATGCAGATCATGGTTAGTGATTTTGGTAGTGGGCCAACATCCCTTGTAGGATTCATGACATGGCTTAACCACCTCATGTGGTTCTATAAGACTATTGGTTGTATTAGGCATTGACAGGTCAATCTTTTGGTACAATGGAAACTCTGTTCTTTCTAGCAATTGGTATTAGAGCTTGATCACAAGTTCAAATCCTACTAGTCACAACATGTGACGTTGGGAGGGAAATTTTTTGTAGTGGTCCAGTGTCCCTCTTAGGATTCATTGCATGGCTTAACTACCTCCTATGGTTCTATAGGACTATTATTTGTATTGGGCATTGACAGGTCAATCTTTTGGTGCAACAAGAACTATGTCCTTTTTAACAAGTGGGTTAACAACATTTATACCAATTTATTTATACTATAGGTAGACTATAGTTGATGTTTTTACTTGATGGCATGCAACATGTTTTATTTGTTATAATTATATAGAATAATTGAGAGGGGGGGTGAATCAGTTATTCAAGGTAAAATATTGTCCAATTCAAACTTTTAATAAAACTATAGTAGGCCCATTCATTCTACTATTCATCCAAGCTTAATCGTTTATCTTAGCAAGCTACTCTAAATCAATATGCAGTAATGAAACACAAAGAATCAACAAATAACACAAGGATTTATGTGGAAACCCCATTTGGGAAAACCACTAGTAACATGCTACCTGCTTTTCTCACCCTTATGAAGTGATTCCCTATTAAAGTCCTACCTTGTTAAAGGCTACAACACTTTGTTAAATGTGACCCTATTAAACAATTTCAACACCCTATTAGGAGTGTTACTTGTTAGAGCACTTAAGAACATTCAACTTGGAATGTCACCCCGTTAAAGGATTTACATAAGGCTATCAAACCCACCCCAATCCATGGGACTTTCAATCACCTGTTCAAAGGCTTTTCCTTGTAGCTGTTAAGCTAACCTAGCAATGTAGGATTTCAATGTCTAATACAATGGTAAGAAAGTATTGGAAAGCTTTTGACCAAATACAGATTGCAACTCAAACCTTGCATATTTTAGCTCAGTATTTAGTTCTTCCTCCTTGCTTGGCTTTTCTTCTTGGTACTTCTAATAGCTTTTCCACCCTTCAAGATCTGTCTCCTTAAGTGTACCGGCTTATTATGCCAATGCACTCTATGGTCACTTGATCAATTTAGAGTTATAATGCTCTGTTCTTCTTCACTATGTCTTTTCTCTTGACACTTCACTCCTACCTTCACTTCGCTTCTCCTCACTCCTCACTTGTGGCCATACCCAACTCTCTCTACTTGATCTCTAACCTATAACTTCTTATAAAGAAGTTATGTTCTTCATTTCCTACTCAATTCTTCTCGCTCCTCAACTTGAAGTGTCTTGAGAAAATGGTATTTTTTTTCCCTCCAAATTGTTTCTTCTAGAAACATTAAGATAAATCCATCTGTATTTTCCTAGAATTAGTTGGCATAAAATTCTATGATACCAACTCATCATCTTTATCTTCCAACTAGATCAAAAAAATCAATGTAACAAACTTATCATTATTAGACTGGTAAATCTTTTCACTTTTCATATAATGCAGCAACTTGGCACTATTGAATTACTAATTCTCAACACTTACTGCATTACTCGGCTCCAACTGTATTTTACTGGTGCTTGGCACCTAAATAAATTTTCTTGGCAACCACTATAGTTACCTGATGCTCAGCATATGATGTCTTTTGCTCGGCACTCAAAGGATTGCTTGACACAGACTAAAATCTAAACTTGCTCAGCTCCAACTGAGAATTTTCTTGGCTTTAACTAGCTTGTTTGGCACCCACATATATGAACTTATTTAAGCTTTACAAATTGACATAGTTGATCCTTACATTTCTAATGCATTTGAGTGTATCCAACCTTTGTGTCTTGAAATATGTCATCAATACACTATTTCATCACCGTCTTAACTGATCCTTACACTTCATTACAACATCATAACGTCAACCTTTCTCTAGATGCTCTAGTTACATCTTATTGATTAACTCCTCCTTGTTAATCAACTAAGTGATAGTGTTTGGATCACTTAAGCAATTGTCATTCCTACAAGTAGCAAGTTTGACATCAATGACAAAACAATGATTGAAAGCATTCTCCATCATTCAATGATCTTCAATCATTTCCAACATTATTAATATTTTATTTAATAGTATCTAGTTTTTGTTATTTGTACCTTTGGTTAGTAGGATGTTGCTTCTCTTTATATTTAAAAACTATCAAAAAATTTGGACTTGCCCATATCTACACAACTCTAGAACCAAAAATTATTCAAATTAAAAGTTCCATACGCATAAATATTTAATTTGATACTAGGAGGGTATTCAAAAAAGATATAAAATATTTCCTATCACCTTCTAGATTATTTTCTCAAGATCTCTATAAAATGTGATAGCTGAAATGGTAAAAATTGACATTTATTTTCCCTTTGAATCCTCAAGAATATCTTCTTCTATTTATTCATTAGTTCATAGTATAGAAACCTTATATAAACTGACAACATATGCTCAAATCTATGGTGATCATCTATTACTTCATATAAACATGTTAGCACACATATACAAGCTGTATTATATTTTAAATATCCCATTCTAAAATTGTATACCTTAGTTATGTGATTTTTTGGTCTAAATATTTATTCGTAAATTGCTCCTAATAAGGTTAATAATAGCCATTTAATATGATGGTGAGGGATCATTTTTAGGTAGTATTTTTAGAAATATTAAATATTGAGAGGGTTGGTGACTTGCTATTTCACAAGTTTCTTTCCAAGTGTGGATATCTTTAACAACTTTATAACATGCACATGTTAATATACAAAAAGGTAACCATAGAAATAACACAATGATACTCATAACATAATTTTTTTTTTAGTAAGGAAATCCTAGCCAAGGGAAAACATAGGTTGGAATAGCACCCAAAAAATGATCCACTCATAAAACATATCTTGTGAAAGATATTGACCATGTTAGGACTCTTTTACACCTATATAGTGCCTCAATTTTTTGTTAGAGGAACAAAACTTGTTAGAATCATTTTATAACTTGTTATTACATTTACAAAATTTATGCAAGATGACCCCATTGCCCAAAAGAGAAATTACAATAATATTCTATAATCACAAGGAATAGAAACCTAAACCTTTTGACAGTGTTAATATCTTCTATATATGATTTTTTAATTTTTTATCTCAAGCTCATTTTATTAATATATTTGCATTCATAGATCCTTCAATTTTGTAGCATCAAGTTCACTTTGCAAAATATTAGCATCTCAATATGGTGCAGGAGCACCTAGGTTAGATCCAAGAAGCCTAAGAAGAAAATAAGGGTCTAAGATCCTAGATAGGACATAGACATTGTAAATAGAAATAAGGAGTCATGATTGAATCATGAGTTTGTGTGGAAGATAAGAAATAGTTAAGGTATGTTACATTTTTTGTCAATTAAGTGAAAAAGTGCGAAATAAAAAAGGTTGGATATGTGTACATGGGAATTATCAAAATATTACCTATATGTCTTTCATGCATGTTTTGGAGTCATATGATATGGGTTCACCAAGTCTAAGTTACTAAAGCACAAATACAATCAATTTTACAAAAAATGCATTTTGACAATTTTGCAAGAAGTGCAACTTTTCTTGTCAAATTGTGAAATTGGTTAAAATGTTTATTGGGAAGTAACTAAAATTTGAAAGTTTATTGATTTAGGTGTAGAAAATGTATATTAAGCTCTATGAGGCATTTTGTATGGCTCCAAAGATTGGTGTTGTATGTCATCCTACAATAGGTCAGGGAATACATGCCATTTCAATAAAATTTTGTGTTTTTGATTGCTATGTAGATGGAATTAGGGATTTTGTTTGAAATATACTTTCTAAATTACATTTACTAATTTTTAAATTTTTGTAGGAGTTTTTTTCAATCCATTTTGTGTGGAAAATAAATGTTTTTGTAAATGGACTACTTTATGGCTTATGTTGGGAAGTCTGAAAAAAAAATGTTAACTAGTTCTCTCCATGGTTGAAACCTCATGAAACCTAGAGGAATGAAAGTAGACATCCTATAGATTATGTGGGAAGAAGCATGAAGTCATCAATGAAGGGCCAAGTCAATTCCTTGGAAGCCCTAGGCGAGTCCATGATGTGTTTTGCTAGAAATCTAGCCAAGGAAAGAGTAAATCTTCCATGGGAAGATCTTTTTCAAATGAATGGGTGTTATGACCTAGTAAGGCATTGACTGGAGCCACTGCATGTGGAGGGACAAGAGTCCAAGATCATTAGGAAGGAAGGAAGAGAAATTTTATTGAGACTTAAATCAAAGAGGTCATTATACCCTAGCAAACAATTAAAGATAGGGTTAGCTCATCTACTAGAATTTGGGAGTTTGAAACCTTACGAATCTTGAAGGCCTTATAAAAGGGTATCTACATCTAGAGTTATTTTAGAGAATTCTTGAGGAATTTTTTTGTAGAAAATGAAAATTATTTAGTTAGGAGGGCTAATTGAGGGCTAATAGTCTTAATAGGAGATTTTGAAGAGTTTTAATGGATTGTATAGAAAACTAATGAATGGAGTGTGGGAAATGGATGGAAAGAAGTTAAAGATACCCTAGGAAGTAGATGTAGATGTCTAACAATGGTGGAGAAACATCCATAGGATCCACCATGGTGACAAATGCGAAGTTGGCTAAGAAGGTTCAAGAAAAGGATGGGGATGATGTAGAGTTGAAGGCTAAGATAATAGCTTTGGAGAATACAATTGAGAGAGAAGCTCTCAAGATTGACGTAGTGACCAATAAGGTCAATCACTAGGAGGAATGTAGAAACAACAAGTAGTAGGTGTCTAATGAAGAAGAGGCATCCACACCTGATCCTATCATATAAGATGAAGCATTTCTTATAGCCATAAAAGGATTGAATCAGAAAGCATTGGAAGGAGTGCCACTTTTTAGTGGAAATTTAGATACATACCATGTCTTATAATGGTGGTAGGGCATGAAAATTTATTTTGAAAGTGAGGCTATAACAGAATCCCAAAAAGTGAAAGTAGCAGAGTTAAGGATGATCATATCACTGTGTTGTCCTTACCCCAGGCCCATCATATCTGGCTCCACCTCAGCAACTGCACCACACTCAAATGACACCTAGCATACTTTGGTGAGACATGCCCCTGCTGATCCATGTGGCGAATGGGTGTTATGTCGCTATGGTAAAGATTGCACAACTTCACAATAGAAACATGGCGTCATCTGTCGATCTGAACTGATCTACCGGTTACGAGCGACCCAAACCCTTTACTGCACTAGCTACATGAAAATATGGTCCCACTAGGACACGTGGTGCCCAGGTGCTATGTCACTGTTGATATCTCTCGAGCAGTTCCTCATAATGCGATGGTGGCCATTGTAGATCAATCTCAATTTGACGATCAGAACCACCTCATACTCTACACATCCCTTGAAAATTGATGGGCCCATGAACCACATATGCTCTGACTCATACACTTGGCACCTCCCTATTGGCCTTCGAAGCATCAACCTGGTAGACCCAAGACTTTGACCCCACAGAATAGCCACGTGTCAACAAGGCGCTATGTCGCTATGAGGAAATCAAGGCCAATTCCCCATGGCACCATAGCACCCAACTAATGACATGTCTTCCAATTTGGACGTGTCTTCAAATAATTCACCACCATGGCACCAGACTCTACCAACTGGGCAGATGAGGTACATGGGACCCATCTGTCTTTGATTCGCCGCGGTGGACTTTTTCATTTGGGCGCTATGTCGCCATCAAAAAACTCATGAGTTTTTTGATGGTGCCATCGTGCCCCACCAGCTTTTCTGACTTCCTAGCTTGTGAAACTGACTGCTCACTATGAATATTTCTTAGTGACACAACCTACCCGCCATAAGACATTTCTGTCGGGCGCTATGTCGCTATGAAGATTTTTCGGTCAACACATGATAGCGACATAGTGCCCACAGTGCCGTGGAACTTTTTTGACCCATGAAGAACCTTGGATGACTTGCCTCATGGACCCACCATGGTAACATGTCACCAGGGCGTGATTTCGCTATGCTATCCGCCGTGTAACTTCTGAAAAGTGACATAGCGCCAACCATCAATTTTCCTTAGATCTGACGATGGAGAACTTGCACACCGTAGAAACCATGTTATAAGGCTTAGGCATTAAAATAATATTAACTTTGGGAATTAGCTGTTGGACGGCCTGAACATTTGAAATTTGAATCTTGGCGAGGCGAACAAATGATAACATTTATGGCAACTCACAGGGGACACAAGCCTGCTATGTGTATGACCAGTGGCCTCATGTATCCATTGGGTTATGGAGTCAAAAAAGTATGAATCTGAGAACTGCAAAACCCTAACCCCTCTGTGAGGAGATCAAAACATTGAAAACCCTAGCTCTACAACTTCAACTAGAAACAAAAACAAAACTTCCTTTGCAACCTGAGACACCTCAAAATTTGCTACCTCACAGGGAGACAGTTGTGCCCACACACTTCTTGAAAATGAAGAAACAATAGAAAAGAAACTAAACTACTTATGTACATGGATTCACAAATTTTCAAAAACAGGGCTTCAGATAGATCCCATTGACTGGAATGAACAAAATCTCTCCATTGGGCCGGCATATCTGGAATGCATTAGCCTACTTGCAACTGGGAATTAGATAGGGGCCACTCCATAGTGCATCAAATTTGGAATGTCTTCCTAGTTTTACACTATCTGCATCCCACTTTAGAACTAAATCTCCTTCTTTGAAAGTTCTGACCCTAGTTTTCTTATCAAAACTCCTTTTCATCTGTTGTTGATGCGTCTCTAAGGTTTGCATAGCTTTATTTCTTTTCTCTTCTAACTCAATTAGCTCTGCCATTCTTACTGACATGGCACTATCTTCAATCAATTCAAGCTGATGAGCCAACTCCAAGGATGGGAATTCCAATGAGATTGGGAGTCTGGCTTCCCTACCATATACCAGCACAAAAGGTGAATTCCCAACAGATCTCTTGGGTGTTATCCTATCAGCCCACAAAGCAGTTCTTAATTTATTATGCCAGGCCCACTAATTGTCTTATATTGTCCACTTCATGATTCTGATCAGATTCTTGTTGGAAGAATCAACCAAACCACTACCCTGGGGATAGTAATTTGATGATGTGCTTAGGTAGATATTGTGATTCATTGCCCATGCACAAATCTGGGTTCCAACAAAAGACTTAGCATTGTCCGAGATGATAGTAGAGGGAGCACCAAACCTAGATACAATTCCATCAGGGAATTCCACAACTGATGGTTCTGTGGCATCCTTCAAGGCAACTGCCTCTGTCCATCTAGTGAAATAATCAGTAGTAGAAAAAATCCATTTATGACCTGTACTAGACGGAGGATTAATGGGGCCTATAAAATCCAACCCCCATTGGGTAAAGGGCTGATCCACCTAAATAGGACAAAGGGGGAGAGTTGCAAGCCTCTGTTTACCTGAGAAGAAAGCACATTTCTCACATTTTCTCACATATCCATAACAATCATGGAATAGAGATGGCCAATAATAACCAGCCCTCATGATCTTCATGGCAGTTGTTCTTGCAGAGAAATGGCCACCATTAGGGCCATCATGAAGTTCCTTAATCATCCTCTCAGCCTGATCCTCTTCAATGCATCTCAATAGGGTCCCATTAAAATCCCTCCTGAATAGGATACCATCAATTACAACATAGGGAATGGACTGTAGTCTATGTTGTCTTCTTTTAGCTCTGTCCAATCTCTGAGGGTATCCATTCCCTGATAAGAAGTTGTTCATATCATTTATCCAGCTCCTTGGACCATTAACATTTCCTTCCTCCTGCTACTCTGTTAATACCATAGCAGCCTCTTCATCAGAATCCTAACCTGATAACATTTCTTTGCACAATCCTCTCCCTCTTATCAGCTTGGTAATCTGAATATCAACATCATACTCCATTACCTTAGTCATCCATCTAGCTCTCTTTTCACTGATATCTTTGCTTAACAAGAAGTCTTTTACACTGGCATGACACACCAACAAATGGATCTTATTGTGGGACAAGAGGTTCTTGAATTTTTTCAAGGCTCCGATGTCCACAAGGGCCTGCTTCTCAACAAAGTTGTACTTATCTTCATATTCCTTGAGCCCTTCACTAAAGAAGGCTATGGGCTACTCCTCATCCTTGTCATTTTTTTGAGTCAAGATAGTAGAGATACTTGACTCACCACCTAAAGTGTAGAGGATGAAATCTTTCTCAAATTTTGGGTTCATGAGAGTAGGGGTTGACGCTATGGCTATCTTGATCTCTTCAAAACTTTCCTTCCCTTCCTTTGTCCATGAGAAGACCATACCTTTCTTAAGAATATCTATAAGAGGTTTCACCATGGTAGAAAGAGTAGGAATAAATCTTCTTACAAAATTTTATCTACCAAGGAAACTTTGCAGCCCCTTCTTGTGTTTAGGAAGAGGAAGGGCAAGTATTGCCTTTGTTCATTCTGGATCAATGGTCAGCCCATCCTTCGATATAATGTGTCCCAATAATTTTCCTTGGCTTGTAGCAAAGACACACTTGGCTGGAAGGGAAACCCCAAACTCTCTACACCTTAGAAATACCTATCTTAGATGATCAAAATGATCTTCTACATTTTTTGAATATACAGTTATATCATCAAGGTATACTAAGACAAACTTGTCAATTAATTTTTTGAAAGCCATCTCCATTGCCTTCTGAAATGTGGCACCTACATTTGTTAGCCCAAATGGCATCTTGCAATAAGCATAGGTGCCCCGTTTAGTAGTAAATGATGTCTTATTCCTGTCAGATTCTTTAACCAGCACTTGATTATAACTAGAGAATCCATCAAGAAAAGAGAATCTCCTTGAACCACTAACCTTGGATAGAATCTGCTCCATGGAAGGGAGAGGATGGTGATCTTTAAGGGAAGCCTGATTAAGATCCCTAAAGTCCACACACAATCTGATTTCTCCATTCTTCTTCCTAACAGGGACAAGGTTAGCTACCCATGATGAGTGTTTGATAGGAAATATTATATTAGCCTCTATCAACTTGGATAGTTCTATTCTCATTAGAGGCTTAATCTTAGGATTCACTGGCCTCTGTTTTTGCCTTACTGGTTTGGCCTCATCAATTAAATCTATGTTATGATAAAACAAACTAAGGTCGAACCATTTTAAGTCATCATATGTCCAAGCAAATACATCATTAAATTCTTGACATAAATGAATGAAGTTTTCTTGATCAGTTTTAGAACATACCTTCCCCATATTTAGAGATTTTCCATCAGCAATTGTAACTGGGGCATAATCATCCTTTTCTATAGCTAGATTCGTTCGTTTGCCTCTTTTTTGATCATCAAGATTAAAGACACTCTCCAAGGTAATGAGACCCTTGGGAAACTTGTTAGAACTGAGATGAATGATCTGATCACCATACTAATCTTATAGTCTTGACTGGTTTCTATCTGAGAATCCTGCCTCATTCTGCAAGAAACTCACAATTTTCTCATCAGAATCAAACACCTGCCAATGAGTGTTGTGTCAGGGATGGTAGGCCTTACTACCACCTTTATTTGTTGCTTCTTTTCTTCCTCAAGATTCCCTCGTACATCATAGGCTGCACCCGTTGCTGCAAGTCTATCAGCATGTCTATTTTCTTCTCTAGGAATGCTTTGAATATTAAATGCGTTGAAGCCCTCAAGAAAATCCTAGAATCTATGTTAACTACCAACTCACTATCCCCATATACTCTCAAGGCTTGAATTCCTCTCTTTTGGGCAAGTAAGAGACCTTGAATCAAGGATTCATACTCGGCCACATTATTGGTGCAACTGAATTGGAGCCTAAAGGAGAAGTAGTATCTTATTTGTGCAGGAGAGATCAACATAACACCAGCCCCTGATCCATTTCTATTCCTTGAGCCATCAAAGTGAATACTCCATGTTCCACTTATATCATCATTAGTCCCGATTAGATCAGGAACTTGAGCATCTTTCTCTATTATGCAATATGTACTAAGGCCTATCTAAAGAGTTTCTGACATAGGTTCAAACTTATACATACTAGCCCATTCATCCAAGAATAAATCATAAATCTCTGCTATGGAAGTGGTAGGCTCATTTACTATGTCATTTTCATCCATCTCTAGAATAAGGCAATTCATGTTGATGGGATTGGGGTTGTAAGATTCAATGTGATGAAGGGCTTGAGGTTCTACTCTAATTGAGGCATTAGCTCCATATCTGGTCTTAAATGACATATATGACCAATCAATAGATATGAATCCACCAATTTGAGCAGTGAAATCTCTTGAAAGACAGATAGCAAAATAGGGCTTGACTTCAGCAACAGATATGTCTTGAATCACAGTGCAACCAAGGCATGCATGTAGGGCCATCTCCACATTCCTAAGGATACCTATAGTTTTGATAGTACTACCATATAATTGTAACACATCCCTAACAATGGGCTCATATTTCATTCCTAAAGCATCAGCAACACACCTAGGCATTACTGAGCTACTAACCCCTGAATCTATCATGCAATTGTCGACTAATTTTCCCCCTATAATCAGAGAAACATAGAATGGAGGAGGTCTAACCTTTTTATTTGTCTCCACATCCCCTACTGGCTGTACTAGACTTGTGGCACTCTCCATGGTAGACGGCTGATCCTTGGGTTCAATCTTCTCTAATTCTTGCTGTAGCATCCTCTTCTGCATTGGTATGGTAGCAATAGCATCCCACATAGAAATGTTCACATTTTTCTTCTTCATTTGCTCTACCACACTGAATGGTGTGTTAGGAAATTTGATAGAAACTTTCGGAGTTGCACTTATAAGAGGTTGAGATAGGGCAACAAAAGGATCACTTGCATATTTCTTTCTAGAATCTTGCTTTTGCTGCTGTGAAGTACTTGTTTGTTCATTTGCTGCATGTGCATGAGCTGCAACACTTGAAGTTGAGGCCTACTTAGGAGAAGGAGGGGCATTATGTTCCATAGCTCTCCTCTTACTTCTTGTGTTATGAGCAATGGAATCCTTGTTTACATTACAATGTTCCCCAATCTGATGATTCATGAAAGAGCAATCATCATGTCCTTGAGTATATGAGGCCTCCTTGGGATGATCCTCCTTGTATGATTGCTTTTCTGCAGGTTCTTGGTCAGTTAGGGCCAAATAAGATTCTACCTTTTGGCACATGCAATAGGCATAAGAATAGTTGCAGGAAGGATAGAAATCTTGATCTTGGGCCAAGTTATTTTGAGGGACTATAGCTCTATTTTGATTTGAGCTTGAAGTAGAAGCATGACTATTTTTCCTACCCTGATCAAAAGAGCTATTCCACTAATTAGGAGGCCTAACACCATTTGGAGCTTAATATTACAATTGGGGAGGCTTACCACCTTGAGCTTGCTTCCTTTCTAAGCCCACCACCTTCTTACTCATTTTTTGTATTATAGAAAAACTATCCTCTAATCTCTTCCCTTGGTCCTTCAACTCCCTCCCCTGCTCTTGCAAGTTTTTATCTAGGGTTTTCTCTCTTTTATTTGTATTTAGCACTAGATGTTGGAGCATCTCTTTGAGTTCATCTATCCCATTTAAGGATGTGGAAGCTTGAGGGACTGGAGGAAGGGCTTGTGATGTAGAAGTTGTAGGAAGAGGGGCTATTGCTGGTTGGTGGTTGGGAACATTAGGAAAGAAAGGCATAGGGACCCTTGGAGCCAACTTTCCTCCTTGTATCAGGATGTTCTCAGCTTTTATGGCTATCTCATAAGCATTAGGCAAGGTATCTCCTCCCATAATTTGGATTGTAGTGGCAATATCACTGTTAAAAGCTCTAAGGTAATGCAAGAAGGCATTACCGGGGGTAGGTTTCACTGTAGTAGGTATTCTATCCCATGTATTTTGAAATCTATACTTAAAATTAGTCATACATTCATGGGGGGCCCTTTTTATAGAAGTCAACTGCTCTAAAAGTGACAGATGGTCACTTCTATCCTCAAAATGTTTACATAACCCTACTCCTAGTCCATCCCAATTAGTTATAGAACCATGAGCTAAGCCTCTATACCACTATAATGCTTTTCCTTTTAAAGATGAGGCTAGAAGTCTGACAGAAACATCATCCTCTATGATACCATGAATATTGCAGACATTTGTTATTTCTTGGGTATGCTCTAAAGGGGAGATGGAAGTTTCACCAGTAAAATCAGGTATACTTTTTAGTGCAGATACTAGTATATCATGTCTTTGAGCTAACAATAGAGGACTTCCACCATTAAAGGTGGCAAAAGCATGAACTCTTGGCTGTGCCATGTAAACAAGTGTTCTATTGATGAGTGTTGATGGCAATCTAGGCTGAGTTCGAATAGTAGGAGGAGTAGACATAGATCTTACAGGTATATTAACTGTTATTACACCCCTAACTAGTGATAATGAAGTTCTAGTCCTCCTTCTTCTAGGATTTGAAAGAGAAAGGTCTTCATATTGAAATTTACCTCTAGAAGATGCCCTTGTTTCAGCTCTGGGCATGAATCACTACAACTTTGGCCTAGAACCAGATTTGTTGATGTTCAGAGTCACCAAGTACTTTGAAGAATCAGCCTCTTGAAGGATTGAATACTGAAGCCATCACTACCTCTTCAACATTAATCTTTGAAACTCTTTCTTCTTGACACCAGTAGACTTTAAATTTTATTTGAGAAAGAGTCCCACCGGGCATGCCAAAAATTGTTATCACTTAGGTTTGAACCCTTGTCCAAGGCCTATGCGCAAGGACAACCTAGTGAAACATGAAAACAACCTCCAAGCTGTGGGACTCGAACTGCGAGGTTGAGTCTCCGGAGAAGGCCGACTTCATCTTACTATCAAGGTGCACCTAACTACTCTTGGAGAGGAAAAGGGAGAAAGAGGGCACGAAAGAAAATCTACCTAGTTCTAATCTAAGGAGGTGATGCACCAAAATAGAGTGTTCGGACCAATCTCTGCCCATACATGTGCTACTGAACCAGAATGAAACTAAGGATATACACATCTAGACTTTCTTTAATCAAATAACCACATACAGATCAGAAAACCAAGATAAATGACACAAGGAAGAAGTTCACTTATATATCATTCATAGGCCAGCAGAGACACAGTCATCTAGGTTATAGATTTCCACAAAACAATGGCACAGGCAAAGGATTCTTGCACTTTAATACCAATGGCTAAAGGAGATAAGTGTAGAATCAGATAGTTCAGAGGCACAGGGGAATTTACACTAGAATTGCACAGCAATAGGAGAGGAAAATCAGAGAGAAGGTTCTTCCTTACAAAAACTATAAAATTTACCTTTATAGTTCAGGCATAATTGAGATCTTTTGCTACTGAAGTGACCCTACAGCTACCTACCATTAAGTCCTGCGGAGGACAATCATGGGAATCTGAAGAAAATTTGATCTTTGTTGCAACATCTATTCTGAGAGGACTAAAAATGGTGCCATCAATGTTCTGACTGGGTAGATGGATCAACTGAGATGGTGGAGTGCTCTTCCTCATTCTGCATTCATTCCAGGTAGGTCAGGATTGATCATGAAGATCAAATCGCACAACAAAATTGATCACCCTCTCTTTTAAGGTTCATGAATTAGCGGGGCCAAAAAGTCAACCTAATTTCACAAACCAACTAGGCCATGCGAGCCAATCACTTCTTTTCATTCTACCACCTGGGAAGTCCTTCGTGGTTGACCTCCTTTTATTGAACTAACCGCACCACCCTCGAACTGTTATCATTAACTATGATGATTACAAACCTGACCGTGACACTAATTGCTAGTTGTTAACTATCAACCCTGGCTGAGCCAACGAGACATGTGTCAGTAAGGCGCTATGTCGCCATGGTATCCTCCGTGCAGCTTTCGATGGCAAGATAGCGCCAATTATTGATCGGCCTTAAAATCGGATGATCATGAAGACTTTTTGTATCATTGTGCTATCCTTACCTCGGGTCCATCATATCTGGTGCCACCTCAGCAACCGCACCACACTCAAATGACACCTAGTATACTTTGGTGAGCCCTGGCCCTGCTGATCCACGTGGCAAATGGGCATTATTTTGCTATGGTAAAGATCGCACAACTTCACCATAGCGACATGGCGTCATCCGTCGATGTAAACTGATCTGGCGGTTATGAGCGACCCAAACCCTTTACTGCACTGGCTACATGAAAATATGGTCCCACCAGGACACGTGGCACATATACGCTATATTGTTGTTGATATCTCTCGAGCAGTTCCTCATAGCGTGATGGAGCCCATTGTAGATCAATCTCAATCTAAGGATCAGAACCACCCCATACTCTATACATCCCCTGAAAATTGATCGGCCCATAAACCACATATGCTCTGACTCATACACTTGGCACCTCCCTATTGGCCTTCGAAGCATCAACCTGGCAGACCCAGGACTTTGACCCCACAGAGCGGCCACGTGTCAACAAGGGACTATGTTGCTATGAGGAAATTGAGGCCAATTCCCCATGGCACCATGGTGCCCATGTCTTCTAATTTGCACGTGTCTTCAAATAATTTGCCACCATGGCACCGAGCTCTACCAACTAGGCAGATGAGGTACATGGGACCCATCTGTCTTTGATTCGCCGTGGTGGACTTTTCCGTTTGGGCGCTGTGTCACCATCAAAAAACTCATGAGTTTTCTGCTAGCACCATGGTACCCCACCGGCTTTGCTGACTTCCCAACCGGCAAAACTGCTCGCTCGCTGTGAACATTTCTCGGTGATGCAACCTACCCGCCATAAGACATTTTTGTCGGGCGCTATGTCACTATGAAGATTTTATGGCCAAAACATGATAGAAACATAGTGCCCACGGTGCCGTGGAACTTTTACGACCCGTGAAGAACCTTGGATGACTTGCCTCGCAGACCCACCATGGTAATGTGTCACCAGGGCATGATGTTGCTATGCTATCCACCGTGCAACTTCTGAAAAGTGACATAGCGCCAACTATTGGTCTACCTTAGATCTGATGATGGAGAGCCTGCGGGCTATAGAAACCATGTTATAAGGCTTAGGCATTAAAATAATATTAACTTTGGGGATTAGCCGTTGGACGGGCTGGACATTTGAAATTTGAATCTTAGCGGGGCGAACAAATGATAACAGTTTGTTCAAGATGAAAGAGAGAAAGAGGTTAAGAAGCCCTATGCCAATTGGAAGAGTATGGTAAGAAAAATACAAAAACACTATCTTCGAGAACACTTTAAGGTGAAAATGCATACTAAGAGGTGGAATCTCAAATAAAGAGTGAATTTTGTGGCAAGCTATACTGAAGAATTTTACAAGTTATCCCTTAGATCCAAGGTGCAAGAAGCTTAAAGAATCAAGGGAAAATGGTATGTCAATGGAATAAGGTGGAATATTCAAGAGGAAATTCAATTGTGGCCTACTAATGCTATAAAAAAGTTTTATGAACTAGTACTTAAGGTTGAGGAAAAACTAAAGAAGAAAAAAGACTTCAGTAGTAGAAGTAGAGGAAAGGGAAGAGAAGAAGGTAACAAAAGAGGGAACTTTGGTATTGGTAGAGGCCAAGAGAATAGAACGCAAGGGGATTAAAAAGCAAGTGAAGCTAGTGGTTGAAGTAGCCCAAGAGGAGGATTCAATCAAAGAGGTAGAGGCAGAGACAATAATAGTTTTACGAGAAAAAGCAACAATCAAGGTAGGGGACCTTCATACTTTTCCATAATGAAATGTTATAACTGTATACCCAACTTGGAAATTCCTATTATAGGTGTCCAAAGAAGGCTTCTTCATCAAGGGAAAGAAATTTGGCCTATACACAAGAAGATTTTGGAGCTACGAAGGCAATAGATCTCCCACTGGATTTAGAAGAAGGAGAAAATTTGATGTTTTGGAGGACAGTCATTAGAGAGCATATGGAGGAGGAGCCAAGTCAAAGGAGAAGCCTATTTAGGATCATGTTAAAAAGAGAAAAATAAGGTATATAAGGTTATCATTGACTCTAGTTCTACTAATAACATAGTGTTCGAGGAGGTAGTAGATAAGTCAAAACTTAAAAAGGTTCCTCAGAAGAATCCTTATAGGCTCACATGACTAAATAAGGGTCAGCATATAGAGGTGAAAGAATAAGCATGGGTAGACTATAACATTGGAAAGTATAAGGATAAAGTACTTTGTGATATACTTCCCATGGATGCATGTCATTTCGTTTTAGGGAAATGACGGTAATATGATAGAGAGGCACAATATGATGGTAGGAAGAATGTATACAATTTTAAGAAAGGGGAAGAATCTTACACCATTTAATATTTACTAGAAGGGGAGAGAAATATGAAGATGGAACTTAATGGACTCATAGTAGATGAGAAGGATCTCCATAACATAATGGGGGAAGGTGAAGGCACATGGTATGCCAATTTTTTCAAGCCCCAAAGTGCAAGAAGCACAATAAAATCATAGTTACCTAGGGAAGTGTAGGAACTACTAAATGAGTTTGAGGACATTATAGGTGATGGAGAGAAAAAAATTTCACCTAAGAGATCTATCAGCCATCAGATAGATGACATCCTTAGAGAAAAGTTACCTAATAAAGCAGCCTATAAAATTACACCTAGCTAATATGGTGAGATTGCCAAGCAAGTGCAGGTGCAGGAGTTGTTGGATCATGGCTTAATAAGGAAAAGTGTAAGCCCTTATGCAGTACCAACTATCTTGGTGCCAAAGAAGGAAAGTACTTAGAGGATGTGTATGGATTCAAGAGAAATCAACAATATAACTATCACATGCATATTCCCAACCCTAAGAATTGAAAAATTTCCAGATTGTTTGGGCAATGCAAAGTACTTCACAAGAATTGACTTAAAGAGTGGGCATCATTAGATAAGGATCAAGGAGGGAGATGAGTGGAAGACAACTTTAAAGACTAATTAAGGTTTCTATGAGTGGCTAGTGATTCCATTTGGTTTGTCAAATTTCCCCCTCTATATTCATAAGGCTCATGAATGAAATATTCTCTGATTTCTTGGGTAAGTATTTGGTAATTTACCTTGATAATATCTTGATTTTTACTAGTACAAAGGAAAAACATTTAAGGCACCTAAATCTTGTTTTGAAGAGCTTCTTTGATGCTAAACTCAACATCAACTTGAACAAATGTGATTTTATGAAGGAGGAGTTGGTTCACTTGGGTTTTTTCATCTCACAAGGGTAGCTCAAGATGGATCCTAGCAAGGTGGAGGTTATCCTTAATTGGCCAATACCTACATCTACATCAGTGGTAAGGATATTTCATGGCTTAGCATAGTTCAAGAGGATGTTCGTAAGAAATTTTAGTTATTTTTGTGTACCATTTTGAGAAACTATAAATGGTAGGATTAGGGTCAAGTTTGAATGGACTGATGAAGCCACTTAAAACTTTGAGGAGTTCAAACATTAGATTTCCACCCTACCTATTTTAGTTCTACCTATATTTGAGAATTTGTTTACTATTGAATGTGATGTTAGTGGAGTATTACTTAGACAAGAGGGTAAGCCAGTTTCCCTCCATAGTTAAACATTTAGTGAAGCCAAGAGGGTGTATTATTCCTATGACCTTGAGTTGTATGCCTTGGCCAAAGCTTTTTAAAAATGGAGGCATTATGTGTTGTCTGAAGAATTTGTGTTATTTTCTTGTAATCAATCATTAAGCTTTCTTAATTCCCAAGAAAATTTGAGACATAAGCACATGAAGTGGGTGGAGTAAATTCAAGCCTACACCTTCACTATAAAACATAAGAAATACATTGCAAGTAGGTTTGTATATGCATTAGCTGTAGGTTTTTGATTGCACAAGAAGTGCAGATTAGGAATGTGGGGATTGAGAACTTTAAGGAGATGTACCTTGATGATCCATACTTTTCTCAACCTTATAAGGTGCATATGGATTATGCTAATCATTTTCATCATGAATACTCTTGTTTTACCTTGTTTGTTATTCAAGGGTAATCAATTGTGTGTACCAAGGGGCTCTATCAGGGAAAACTTCATCCAAGAGAAGGATAATGGTGCTTTGAGTTGACATTTTGGCATTCAAAAAATAATAGATTTGGTACAAAGGTCCTACTACTAGCCTACATTGAGTAGGGATGTGAAGAAGTATGTGGAATTTTCCATTCTTTTTCAAAGTGTTAAGGGAGTTACCACCAACGCAATGTTATACCAACCATTTCTCACTCCTCAAATGCCTTGGGAATGTTTGAGTATATATTTTATGGTGGGGCTACCTAAGACAAAGCAAGGACATGATAGCGTGTATGTCATTGTGGACAAATTCAACAAGACGACTCATTTTGTGCCATGTAAGGCCACACATGATACATGTACCATTTCTTATCTATTTTTCAAATTGGTAGTAAGGATTCATCGATTTCATCTTAGAATAGTGTCTAATAGGGATACTAAATTTATGAGTAATTTTTGGAAGACTCTGTGGCATAAATTGGCCACTAACCTATCATCCTCAAATGGATGGTAACAAAAAGGTGACCAATAGGAGCTTCAGAAACATATTGAGGTGTTTGACCAAAGAGTATGGTCAGAGTTAGGACCACATCATTGCACTAGGAAAGTGTACTTACATTGATACCATCAATAGATCCGCCAGGAAGAGTCCCTTTGAAGTGGTGTATGGAGTGAATCCTAGAGGAATCCTTGACCTCAAAGATATGACGGTAGGTGCAGAAGGAAAATGAGCGGTTGAAGACTTTTCTCTTTTAATGAAGGAGGTCCATGACATGGTCAAACAAAGCTTGGAGTAGAATACAAAAAGCATGAAGCAAAGAGAAGATGCCAAGAAGAGAGATGTGTAGTTTGAAGTTGGGGACTATGTTATGGTCCATCTTAATAAAAATATACTATCCATAGGGGAATCACTTGAAATGTAGATGAGGAAGGTGAGGCCATGCCAAATTCTAGCCAACTATGGATCCAATGCTTACTAAGTTGATCTCCTAGAAGATATGGGGATCTCCTCTACCTTCAATGTTCTAGATCAAGTTTCTTACAAGGGTCCTACTCTATCTTCTACTCCAACAAAGGATGAAGAGATGTAGGACATTTTAGCAAGCTGCAAGCTTTAAAGATTCTAAGTTTGAAAATGCACAAGGTGACTAGGAACAAGACCTATGTGAATCATCTTGTCAATTGGTAGTGAAAACAAAAGCATAATGCTACTTGGGTTGCAAAAGGATATTTCAAGAAGAAAGGCATTGACCTTTCTTATTCCCTCTTAAAGTGCTAGAATGACTTTTCAACTCATTCAAGGCCTATGGTGTAGGAGAACCTTTGTTACATTGAAGAAGCCTAAGAAGAAAATTAGGCTCTAAAATTGTGGATGTAACATAGACCTATTATTTAAGAATAAGGAGTCATGAGTGAGTCGTGAGTTTGTATGGGAAACAAGAAACACTTAAAGTATGTTGCAATTTTTGTCAATTAGGAGAAAGAGTGAAAAAGTTGATTTAGAGGGCCAAATAAGAAATGTTGGATAGGTAGACATGGGAATGGTAAAAATATGACCTATATGTCTTCCATTTAGATTTTTAAAATGTATAGAATTTTCTCACCAAGTCTAAGTTTCTAAGATGCAAAAATTATCAATTTTGGAAAAATTGCATATTAGCAATTTTGTAGAAAGTGAGACTTTTCTTGTCAAACTACAAGATTGGTTAAAATGGTTATTGGGAGGTTAGAAAAACTTCAAATTTGGTTGAGTTATGCATAGAATAGGAATATGAATCCCTTTGAAGAATTTTGTACAGTTTCAAAGTTTGGTGTTGTATAACAACCTACATTAGATCACCAAATCCATGATAGTTTGAATAAGAATTTGAGTTTTTAGTTTATATATAATTTGAATAAGGAATATTGTTTTAACTATAGTTTCTAATTTGTATTGACTAAGTTTCTTCTTTTCTTGGGAGTTTCTTTCAATCCCTTTTGTGTGAAAAATAAATGTTTTTTTAAATAGACTACATGCTAGCTTCTCTTGAGCAGTATGACAAAAAGATGTCTACCAAAATTCCCCATGGTTGAAACCTCATCAAACCTTGAGGAATACTATTAGAAATCCTATAGAGTATGTGGGAAAAAGCATGGATTCATAAATTAAGGCCCAGGACAAATCCTTAAAAGTTCTATGTGAGACTATGAGGTATTCAACTAGAAATTGTCTGAAGAAAAGAGTAAATATTCCAAGGGTGGAGCTTTTCTAGATGAATTCATGTTATTACATAGCAAGGAACTGAGTGGAGCCAATACATGTGGAGGGACAAGTCTCCCATATCTATAGGAAGGAAGCAAGAGAAATTTTATTGTTGACTCATCTAAAAAGCTATTAAACTCTACCAAACCCTTAAAAGTAGGGTCAAGGCATTGAGTAGATGTTGGGAGTTTGAAACCATAGGCATATTAAAGGCCTTGGAAAAGGTTATCCTTAGCTAGAGTTATTTTGGAGACTTCTTGAGTTAATTTTTCACAAAATCCAAATTAGTCAGTTAGGAGAGCTAATAGTCCTAATAGGAGATTTTGAAGAGTTTCAACGGATCATATAGAAACCTAATGAATTAGGTGTGGTAAATGGATGTAAAGTAGTCTAACACACCCTAAGAAGAGGCTCCAACCCTTTCAATAACATATTAACTAGTTAGGAGGCCAAAATATAGTTTCAGGTTCATGAGCAAGCCTTAAAAGATAGGTTCGGATATGGGGAAAGTTTTTCCTTGTTGAGTAGGGATTTCTTGTGTAGGAAGGCATACCTAGATGTATTCTATCCATTAACTAGATTACCCTATGCTAGATTTATCAAAATGTCATAGACATTACACAAGTTTTCCTCCAATATTTTTTCCTTTATACCAAGTTATTTTATCATGTCAACCTTCATGTCTTAACAAGTGTCCAAAAATACAAAACTAACTTTTCCAAGCTTAGGGTTAACATCTAGGATGTTTTACCTAAATGGTTATTTTTTTAAAATTATAAATAGAATACTTCCCTAACTTAAAATATATAACTTTCCTTAACTTTTTCCTATTTTGCCTATGCATGTACTGGTAAATTTTAAACCTTTAATATCTTTTCCTGTATTGTTCATAATAAATCACACTCTTATGTGTAAGATCATCATAATCTATTCATTCTTCTGTCAAGTGTACACATTCCAATTAAGTGTCTACAAACTTTACAAACAAACAATGTGTCTTTGCAAAGAGCTACACTCTATGAAACTTCTAGAAGTAGACTGGCTAGATCCATAATAATGTGTTACACTTTATTGCCTAAATCGACACTAAACTGTGAATTTTTGATAAAATGATCACTTTGAAATGGATTTTTTTTTAGTGGTTCAAAAATTGAAGATGGAGTAAATTATATTTTTTTAATGATTTCCTATCTAGATTCTATTTTTATTTTTTATTTTTTTGAATTGATTATATTGAAATTTTTATTTTCTTCCACAAAAATTGGTTTGTTATCAAAAACCTTATTTTGAACGAGTGGCATTGCTTTTGAAACACAACTTTAAAAAAAAAATAGATATCAATGTAATTCTTTCAAACTTGGTTTTCTAACATCCATACCAAAATTGTGGAGGTGGTCTACTATCTTTATGCTTAGTATTTCATATTTTTATCACATTTTAAAGTTGATGTACCACTAATTTAGACATACATCAATTTTGAAACATGTAACTTATTATATATTTATTCAATTTGAAAATTTATTTATTTTTGATTTGAAGAGGACTCAAATACAGAGTGTAGCTATTTTACAAAAAATATTATCTTAGTTACTATTTTTCCATGGGCATCCAATATAAAGGTTTGTTTTCTATAACAAGCCTCTATTTAATTCCTTATTTCTATTGAAACTAAAAATGGGGGTTACATGTGTAGTTAATTTACCTTTGGTAGTTTCAATCGAAAGTGTCTAGGTAGTTTTTATCAAATCTTTTGTCATCCTTTGGGTTTTCTCATTTTTTTTAATTATAAAAATTCTCATATAAATAATATTTTCTTTTTTCAGTTTTAACATTAAAATCAAATCAGATAATTTCCACTTCAATTGGGAGTGAGGAAATATTTTACAACTTGTCTATTTTTGAATATTGGAAGAAGAATATATGACATGGGAAATATAGATAAAGGAGCAAGTAAATATGCATGAAGAATAACTCACAAACAAGAAGATGAAAATTGTCAAAAAACTTTAGTGGGATACTATAGGAGGTAAGGTACACATATGTAATATTTTTCTAAACCATATTTAATTTATAGTGTATAAGTGTATTCTAGACTTTTTGTATATAGTTAGGATTAGGGTTTATCCAATTAGGAATATGGAAAATATTAACTTAGGGTTATTGTTAACTTAATCTTAAGGGTTTATTCAAATATGAATATTTAGGATTAAGGTTTATTACATTATATTAATATGGTTTTTTAATTATGAATATTTAGAATTAGAGTTCATTTTAAATTATGAATTTATTTAGGACGTAGTCAAATAGGACAACCTACCAAGGTTGGAGAAGGTTCATCCCAAGTTCAAATAGGTACATGTGCATCTCTCACAAATACTATCACTCTCTAGATTTCTAGGTCTAGGAAAACTTTATATCTTTATTTTTTAAAAATTTAGAGACATTTCCCCTTATAAACAGACTTGATTTTATTTGTCATATCATGCACCTGCAGTAGCAGATGATGAAAATGTTGAACATGAGAAAATTAAAGATGAAGCAATGGATATTGAAGAAGGATCATCTAAAGCTGAGATAAAATAGTATTTAATATTTTTCTTGTTATGTATATACACATATGTCTCGTAAACATATTGTATCTTAAGTCTTTGTTTTAATTTTTCTTGGAGCCCAAGATCAAACAAAAATAAGAATGTTAATCTAGATCAAACATTGATGTAAAGAATTAATCATAGAAACATAGATCATTTCACTGAAATGGATGTGGAAAATTGAAAGAATATGCTAGTCAACCCACACATACTATGAAGAGGAAATTGAATAAAAGGTAGAAAGAAATAATTAAAGAATTTGATAATTTTAATACAATGGAGAAAACTCAACTATTATCAATTTCACTTCTTAAAGATGAATTAAAAGAACCATTGAAACTAGTGGGTATAGATACAAGTATAAAAAAGAGGAAGACTTCTAAGCTACAAAAATATATTGTTGAAAGTGTTAAGGAAAGGTTACATTCAATTGGGAAAAAAATTATATCTACAGATAAATCCATTCCATGAAGATTGATACTATCTTCTATTTTAAATAAGAAATTATTGCTAAAAAGATAGATCTCTTCACTATCTTCTTATATTGCGTATAGTCAAAAGATAATATTGCATCATCTAAAAAGAAGAAACGATTTAGATGATAATATATTAGAAGGAAATTGGGCACTAATGTGTAGAGTTCCTCAATCTAATATGATTGTGGAAATAATTAAGAACTTAGTTATTCAATTTTGTATTAATAATACTCGTCCTTCACCAGAAAGAAGAGATATGATTAGGAAGAGGATTGGGACTAAGGAATATTTTTGACACATAGAACATAGGTTGGATGTCATGCAACATGAATTGTATCTCTCATTTTGTAATTTAAATCCTAACAGAAACATTGGACAAACAATATTTGAAAGATTGAAACCTTATTTTGTGAAGATAAATAAATCTTTTGAAACATGTTGTTGTTGATATCATGTTGAATTTGATTTTTACTACCAAGGGTTCTAAAAGATGATAGAAGAAAGTGGTGGTTCACAAATTCTTTTCGTAAATGACCAAGCCAATTTGTAACATCAATCTTACATGACAAACCAAATAATTGTGCAATAAGTGAGATATATTTCATAAGAGGAACTTGTGAAACATTTGGTAACCTGATTAAATTTCCTTTGAGAGACGAAGATACTGATTTGATGTGGATGGTAATATATAAGAGATATAAGTACGTAAAGTCATAAACAAAAGTTAGAAAAGAATCAACAAGGTTGGAATATGTCTACAAGATGATATACCTATTGGAGAATTTATGTCAATTTTTTGTTAATTGATTCAGCCATATATATGTCATGCTTTTTTTGCTAAGTGGCACACAGAATAGTTTTAAAGACTAAGAGAAAATTTTCCACTCAAAACAATTTTTTTTTGTCGTTGACTTTGCAAAGAATTACTCTTACATTTCTCAGAAACAACTTCAAGAAGAATACTACTTCATAGAGCAAGTTACTATTATTGTTCAAGTGTCTTATCGACATGCACAAACTGATTTGGATGGTGTGGAAACTATAGATAAAGCATGAGCCATTAAAAAAGAGTATCAATTTTACATTAGTAATGAAAAATAACATGACACACATTTTGTGGAACATTGTTTTGAGTCATTTATTGAATATTTGAAAAATAAAGGCTTAAAAAAGGAAAAAAATATTTTGTATGGTAAGATAGATCTGCAGTAGAATTTAAATCAGCATGACCATTTTATACATTATGTATCGTTGATTGGTATCTAAATATACCAAATTTGAAGTATTTTCAAGAGTTGACATGGAAAGGGTGAGCATGATGGTCAAGGACCCCGTATCAAATGTGCATATGTTTCGTTTGAAAGGAACTATTCCACACATTTGTTTGTTACTAATGATTTTACCATTTTCTTATTTAGGTTGGTCTTATCATTTTATTTTTTATATGAATGCTATAGTGCCTACCCTCATTCACATCTTTTCTAGACATTGTTATTATTATCAGACTATGATAGACTAGTTTTATGTTGATGGATTAGTGGTATTGTTTTGACACTATCAGACATTATGTTGTGGATTCAGTGGTTATATGATGAGATCATTTAGATTTTACATTTCATGCATATATGATGATCATTATACTATTTTCAATTATTATTGATGATTAGATGGATGGTTATTATCTTATGTGTTTTATTATGGATACTTACCCCATCCTTGCATGTGTATGTTGTGCGTGTTTTCTTATTGTATGGCATTTCTGATGTGGTTAAGGAAGGGAGTCATAGTCACCTGCTTAGTCAGGATCTACACGATGCACCACTTCCTGCCATTGTCTATTTAGCTTAGCATTATATATATTGTATGTACATGCATGGTTTTTTTATAGGTTGCAGGTATCAGGTATCGACTTCCCTGAATTACCAGGATGAGCGTACCCTATTATACTATCTCAATGATAAGAGAAGGGAGATAAATTTTCAAGTCCAAATCCCAAACCTCTAAGCCAATTGTCCTAGTGAGGTAGGACAAGTATCTGGATATTTGACCCACCGAATGTGTCGGATGACATAATTCGTGATTTTTAATCCTTTAGACTGATTTTGAGTGATTTTCTCTATGATGGGTTTTCATATTTTATCTTGGAGGTCTATGGTGAATTTTCTATTAATTAACTCTTAATAAATGGATTTAATTAATAAATTAACTATTTGAGAAGATTAATATAAAATATCATGTTATTTGATATTTTGATTATAATTAATTAAATGTGAATTATTGAGGAAAAATGAATTAAATAAAAGAAAATTAGAAATTAAAAATTAATAATAATAATAAAATAATAATAAAGTAATAAATAAATAATAATAATAAAAGTTATAAAAGTTAAAATGAAAGTTATAAATATTTAAATAGAAATTATATAAAAAGTGAATTGGAGTTATAAGCTTATATGGGAGTTAGCACACTTCTCTATGTCTCAAGTGTCAACAACATGGGGGTTAGTGCATCAATTAAGCACATGGTGTCTACAACCCTATGGCTTACCTTGAAGGATGGAAAAGAACCATGCTTAGTTGGTGACACCTTCCAGCTATTTCTAGAAGCATTCTAGATGTTTCTTGAAAGCTGTTTATATTCATACATTCATAGAAGCATAGACATAGCGTTTGGAGTGCAATTGGAGCATTGGAGGACTCAAGAATTCTGAAGAAGGGAGAAGCTTACCCTGCGGACTTTCTGAGGAAGAGCGATTTAGCATTAGAATCTGAGAAGATTCTCGTGATTTTACTTATGCTATTTTCGCATCATGCATTCCCTGTCTTCTTCGTGTCTTCCATATGTCTTCTGAGAAGTTTCATATTTATATGCATTCTCAATGTAGGTAGATTAATTTAATTGGAGAATTTTATATGCATTCTATAATGCAAATTTCTTATTCTTAATTGTAGATATAATCTTTGTGGAAAATGAAACATACATGGATATATATTCAGATCTGCACACATATACATATATATAAATATATATGCATATGTATACATTTATTATGAATCTATTATAAAATTCAAAAATATATATATATACACTGATATAAATATATACATATATACCTATGTATATATAATGCACTGAATTGAGCGATTAATAAAATCACAGTGGAAATTTATCAATTCACATCGTGATTTATATCGCATGAAATAAAGTCTATATATAATATCCCATGGGCACATTTCGTACCCCACGCCGGCAGAAGGCAGAGGCCTGTCGTCGCAGGTCGGCGGCGACAGGGGTACTACATACCCACTATTGGCGTAGTGCCTGCGACCATAGGTACTACGTACCCGCTGTCGGCGAAGTGCCTACGACCGCAGGTACTATGTACTGCACTATGAGTTTGGGGGGGAGGTTTAATTGATGTTAATATGCCAAAAAAGAAGAAGATAACAATAACGTTTATGTTAAAACATTTACATACAATTCGATTCTAATATGGTGTAGATCGAAATTGTTAATTCGATTTAATAAAAATGTAATACATATGTATGTATATATATATATATATATACATGTATATATATATATATATATATATGTATATATATACATGTATATGTATATATACATATATATATACATGTATATGTATATATATACATATACATGTATTTATATATGTATATATACATATATATATACATGTATATGTATATATATACATATACATGTATATATATATATACATATACATGTATATATACATATATATATATATATACATGTATATGTATATATACATATATATATAAATGTATATGTATATATATATATACATACATATGTATATATATATATATACATATATATGTATATATATATGTGTGTGTGTGTGTGTGTGTATATTTATATATGTATATATGTAATATGTAAATGTGTTGTTTATAATTTAAGTTATTATTTGATCAATGTCTTATATTGATGGTTTATTTTTATAAGATGACTCTTTAATAATTTTCAATTGTTTAATAATTTAAATGTTTTAAATTATTAAATAAGGAATTGATAGTTGGGTGGGGGATGTATCAAACAAATGTTATTAATTGGAAAATGGTTTTTTTAAAATTCTAATAAGGAAAACTTTCATTCAAAACAATATATGTGTTCCTCCATTCATTCTTTAGATTTGGAAACATAAATTGAGATCTCTACATTTAAACTCAAGTTGTAAAACCAAAACATGTGTTTGCATTGTGTATTCTTTATGCTATTGTTTTGGGTTTTGGGTTGACTAGTGTTGACCAATATAGGACGTCTACCAGAGGCTTGGGGGTTATGTGATTGTAGTGACATGATGATGTTTTAATTTTGATCTTTATAAACCCAACCATGGTTATGTGATGAAATGCCCTATGTATTGGTTGTGATTACTGATTGTTATAGTTGAGATTCTTATGTATGAGACACTTGACTTAAACATTATTTTTTGTCATCGATAAGTTATCCTTGGTTTTTTTTTTATTCACCATGGACTGTTGTGTGGATTCATTTTGATGATGTCATGATGTGACATGTTTGACTCAACCATTTTTGGAGTCTTCGATCAGTTTGATTGAGATATATTTTGGTTATTGAGAACCATTGGATATTTGATTATCAGTGATACTTCAGTTGCTAATAGAGAGCTGTTGTGTTCATGATTTTCTATGGATGTTGCTCATGGAGATTTGATGCTTTATGCATATTTGATGATTTTGTTATGAATTATCTTTTGTGATTTTGAGATTTTATGAGTCCATGAGCATTAGGGTAGGATATGTACATGTAGTGATGGGAAGTGGCTTGCAATGGGGGTCGAGGCCCTAAGAGGCTGCCAGGGTAACTCATTGTAAGTTGGATTAATAAGTGATAACATTCAAACCTAATACTAACATAGTGAACCTAAAAAGATAAGTGTTTTGTTCTCGACCATGCCTTGAGCACTTGTATAGGCTAGGATGGGAGTAGTGAGATGCATGGTTGGGACCATGCATTCTGTAGTATGCCTCGTCAGTATGAGAGGATACTAGTGGCCACATGAAATTAGTATGGACCTGTCAAGTTTAGCTAATTGCCAGGGTAACTTGTACGTGATAATTGCGATGACACTTTCCTGCTTGCATAGTAGGTTCCTACATGTCATTGTGTGCCTCTGGGAATAGATGTTAGATTTTGTGTTTGGAACCTTTGAGTTAGCATACTGTTAGGATTCCTGGACTTATAGAGATATGTACTATGTGATTTTGATAGCCTACTTGGGACTTGAGATTATCTCCTTAGCATGGTGGGAGTGGACCACTTACGTACCACATGGTTAGGTGGTATTGTATTTTCTACTCTTATCATTTTGAGATTTATTGAGACATCGTGGCTGTTGCAACCTTCATGATGGTGGATATGTATCCTTTTTCATTGATGATTAGCATATGTTAGATGATGTTATCTTATGCTTTTATTTGCATGTTAGATTACTTTCTACATATGATGTTGTATTAATTAGGAGTGACATTCCTAATATGTAATACCGACGATCTCTTTGGTGATTTGGAATGTTATGCATGGAGGGATGGCTAGGATCCACGATGGTCTAATGATGCTATTGACTATTGGGAGAAACCGTGCACTTAGTTTATTATGTTGATCTTTATGATAGATGTATATGTTCTCTATCATGTGTATCATGTGTTTATCTCTACTTTGATGTATCATGGATTAGAATAGGATGATGTACCTTATTCTATGTATGTATATTTTTGAGCTTGTCATACCCTGTGACATGTATAGTGGATGATTGAGTATTTGAAATGTAATGTATAAACATTGGACTTATCATTATTATTTCATGTGGATGTTGTGCTAGATGGATTCATGTATGTAATTCAACGTTAAGGGATCTTAAAGAATGTAATCTATTAATTATGTTATGTTTACTTTCAGATGGACATTGCTATTGCTTTTGTTAATGTGCATAAGTTATATGTGATGTTTACTTCTATGGAGAAAAAAAATGCTACTAAACTTAGTGAAATTCTAGGTTAATTCTTTGGATCCCTTGGCGGGGCATTACATTTGGTATCAGAGCCTAGTTTCTACATTGGGAGCTATGGGTATTTTGGAACAACTAGGACTATGAACTATTAAGTGTAATTTCCAAACTTGATCTAGATGAATTGAAACACAGGACTCAAACTGTTACTTGGATATTTTTCATACTTCAATACTTAGTTTCAAAACTAGAAATTTTTACTTAAACTTAAACATAGAACTAAACTTAGTACCTTGTACTGTTGTAGGATGGTATCTGGGACAAGGTCTTCTGTTAGAGGCTATGGTAGAGACCGTGGAAGAGCTCGTGGTCATGGCAGAGCTATCAGTATCCATGAGTCTGCCCATGAGGGATCAGCTCATGTAGAGAGCAGGGAAGAGCACTCTAGTAGGTAGCAGGAAGAGAGCTATAGAGAGGACCAAGCTAAGTCTAAATAGTTTGGCTTGAGCCAAATGATGCAGACTATTCTAGAACGTCTACCTCCTGTTCAAGAATAGCCTAAAGTGCATAAGACAGAACAAGAACATAGAGCCAGATCTAGAAGTCCTTGGAAGGAACGTCAGAGGTCCATTGTGTCCACTCAGATGAAGGATCTTTCAAGATCCAAGGTTAAGCCTTTCAATGGGCAAGGTTCTGTTTATGTGGCTGAATAATGGCTTATCTCTCTTGACAAGATTGTTTTCCATGCAAGAGTTCAACAACAATGTTAAGGCAAGGTTTGCAATAACTAATCTAGAGAATTTTGGGGCCACTTGTTGGACAATAGAGGAGAAGAAGTTCGGAATCGATATGAGCAGTGTTACTTGGGAGTTATTCCTAGAGAGTTTCTGTGAATGATTCCTACTGGAGGAATGGAAACAACAAAGGGCTGATGAATTTCATAATCTCAGACAGTACACTTTGTTAGTGACCAAGTATGAGTATAAGTTTTATGAGCTTATGCCTTTCTCACGGTTCAATGAAAATTTAGCTTAGTTGACACAACATTTTATTAGGGGTTTGAGTAACCATATTATTGGGGGAGTTAAGGTATTTGAGCCAAAAACCCTCAAGGATGCAGTGCATCAAGCTATCCTTGTTGAGCAAAGTGTCAACCTTGGTCAAGATGGTTTTGTAGGAGCGCCAGCAGCATCAGGATCTAAAAGCAAGTACAATCTAGGTGGTAACAAGAAGTTTTCTTTTTCTAAGGGAAAACAGTATCAGCAGTAGTCTCAACAAACACAGTAGCAGAAGGGCTCAAATTATCAAGCTCAAGGTGGTGGCAAAGGTTCTAACACCAAGAACAACTACAATGCTCAACGCAATAAATAGAATTAGACCAATCAGCCAGCTCAGAGTAACCAATCTTTTGTGAGCAGGAACAGTCGCCAGCAATCAAATGTACCTCCTATGGGAAGACGTTCTAGCAAAAATACAAAATTCTTTTCATGTGGTCAGATTGGACATTATGCAACTTAGTGTCCTCAGCAAGCACCTTATTTTTTAGGACCTAGACCTATAGTTTCAGAGCCTATAGTTGGTGATGCAGGTAGAGCTCATAGAGTATTTGCAACAGTTGATCAGCGTCAGGAAGATCATCAAGGAACAGTGGTTGAAACCATAGGTGCTATTAGAGGTATATCTCTTTTAGTATTGTTTGATTTAGGAGCTATAGATTCATTTATTTCACCATCTATAGTTTCTAAGTGTAAGCTGGATGCGGTGAAGCAAGATCGTACTAGCCTCAGGTATTATGGTCTCCACAGATTCTGTAGTTCATAAGTGTGGGCTTAGTTTAGGAAGCTTTGTTATGGCAGTGCATCTTCGAGTCATACCCCTTGGTTCCTATGATGTGGTTTTAGCCATGGACTGGCTTGGATCTCATAAAGCCAGTATGGATTGCAGGAAGAAGAGTATTATGTGCCAAGATGACCAAGGGAATGATGTGCAGATAATTGGGATACCGAGGCCTATATCTCTGCAGATGATTTATGCTATCCAATTGAAGCGAAGTTTCCATAAGGGATGTCAGATATTTGTTGTTATGGTAAAAGATCTTGATGAGGAAGATTTCATGAGGAAGACTTTGGATCACCCAATTTTGCAAGAGTATGCAGATGTTTTTCCAAGTGAGATTCCAGGCATGCCTCCGAAGAGGGACATTGATTTTAGTATTGATCTAATTCTTGGAGTAGATCCTATTTCTAAAGCTCCTTATCACATGACTACTCAGGAACTGGGTGAGCTAAGTCTTCAACTAGAGGAACTTCTAGCCAAAGGGAGCATTTGACCTAGTGTATCACCATGGGGAGCTCCAGTGCTCTTTGTGAAAAAGAAAGACGGTTCTTTGCACCTTTTTATTGACTATAGATAGTTGAATAAGGTGACTATTAAGAACATGTATCCTTTACCTAGGATTGATGACTTATTCGATCAGATCAAGGGAGCTACAGTATTCTCCAAGATTGACCTTAAGTCAGGATACCACCAGCTTCGCATTAAGGAAGCAGATATTCACAAGACTGATTTTTGAACTCATTATGGGCATTATGAGTTCACAATGGTACCTTTTGGATTGACTAATGCTCCATCAATTTTCATGACTTTGATGAATGGTGTGTTCCGATCTTATCTGGATAGGTTTGTACTCGTGTTTCTTGATGACATATTGATATATTCTAAGACTCAGAAGGAGCATGAGGAACACTTGCGGTTGGTATTGCAGTGTTTGAGAGATAATCAACTTTATGCTAATGCAGCTAAGTGCGAATTCTTCAAATTAGAGATACAGTATTTAGGGCATGTTATTTTAGGTGATGGTATTTTAGTGGATCCTGCAAAGATTCAGGCGATAATAGATTGGCCAACACTGACTAATGTGTCAGAGATTCATAGTTTTATGGGTTTATTTGGTTATTATCGTAGATTTGTCCAAAATTTCTCTAGGATAGCACATCCTATCAATTCTCTTTAGAGGAAAGGAAAGAAGTTCGTATGGACAGAGAAATGTGAGGAAGCTTTCTAGAAGCTCAAGGAGCTTTTGACCAGTGCATCGATTCTAGCTGTACCGGATCCAGAAGGTGATTTCATGGTATGTACAAATGCTTCTCTTGAAGGGATTGGGGCAATGTTGATGCAAAATGGACGGGTGATTGCATATGAGTCACACAAGCTCAAGGATCATGAGTTAAATTATCCTACACATGATCTTGAGTTAGCAGCAGTAGTTCATGCTTTGACAAGGTGGAGACATTTCTTGTTGGGGCACAGGTTTGAGCTACATAACGATCATCGTAGTCTTCAGTAAATTTTCACTTAGCCTAATTTGAATGCTTGCTAGAGGTGATGGATGGAGTTTCTATGCGAGTATGATTTTTAGGTTAAGTACATTTAGGGTAAGGAGAATGTGGTGGTAGATGCTTTGAGTTGCAGGAGACATGTGGTATCATCGATGACTCTTAGTGTGGATTTGAGGAGTCAAATTCTTCAGGCACTTCCTATGGATTCTTGGTATCAAGAAGTGTGCAGAGAGATTGATTCAGTAAGATCTTTGGAAGGTAAGTTTGTAGGTTATGTTGGAGAGTCATATGGTCTTTTGAGACATTTGGGGAGGATTTATGTACCATTTTTGGATGAGCTTCGCACCTTGATACTGGAAGAAGCCCATCGTACACCTTACTCAGCACATCCAAGTGTCAAGAAGATGCATGCTGATTTGGGATGTTTGTTCGTTTGGTCTGGGATGAAGTGAGATATTGCTGATTTTGTGGCTAGGTGCCTTGAGTGTCAGAGAGTTAAGGAAGAACATCAGCACCCGGCTAGACTTTTGCAGCTTAATATAATTCCTTCTTGGAAGTGGGATATCATCTCCATGGATTTTATTGTAGGATTACCTATGAAAGTTCGACGTCATGATGCTATCATGGTCACCATTGATTAGTTGACTAAGGTGGCACATTTTTCACCGATTAGGTCTTCCTACATAGAAGCTTCTATAGCTAATGTCTTTATGCATGATATTGTGAGGTTACATGGTATTCCTAGAAAGATCATTTCTAATAGGGATCCTACATTCACATCTGCATTCTGGACATCACTGCAGCATGAGCTTGGAGTGCAGTTAAACTTTAGTTTGGCATATCATCCAGAGACTGATGGTCAGACAGAGAGGGTGAATCAAGTTTTGGAGGATATGTTACGGATGTATGTGATGGATAGGCAGACACATTGGGAGGATTATCTCTACCTAGTGGAGTTTGCGTACAAAAATGGATATCACAGTTCTATTGGTATGGCACCATTTCAGGCATTATATGGATGTCCTTGTCATACACCATTGAGTTGGGATAGTCTTGAGGATCGCATCCTATTGGGTCCTGAGCTGCTTTGTGATATGGAGCAACAGGTAGTGCATATCCATGAGCACTTGACTATGGCACATGATAGGCAGAAGAAGTATGCCTATGCTCATAGGACTGATAAGTAGTTTGTTGTGGGTGATAAGGTTTTCTTGAGAGTGTGATTGTGAAAGAGTCTGATCTGGCATGGAAAGGGTTCTAAGCTAGCACCTCGCTTTGTGGGACCATTCAAGATTCTAGAGAGGATTGGCCTAGTTGCTTACCGTCTTGCTCTACCACCCAGCCTAGCTCACATTCATGATGTTTTCCATGTTTCAGTGCTTTGGCAGTATATTCTTGATATTGTACATGTTCTTGATTGGAATGTGTTGCAGGTATAGGATGGGTAGCTGGCTTTGGAGCCGGTTCGTATTCTAGAGCAGCGGAGCTTGACCATCAGGGGTTGAACCATCAAGCAAGTAAGGGTCCAATGGGACCCTACTGATGATTCTTCAGCTACTTGGGAGGATGTAGCCAAATTGAGGGAGTTATATCCCTACTTATTTGTAGGCTTCCAGGAGTAAGCCTAACCCAAGGGGGGGTGGATGTAGTGCCTACCCTCATTCACATCTTTTCTGGACATTGTTATTATTATCAGACTGTGATAGACTAGTTTTATGTTGATGGATTAGTGGTTTTGACACTGTCAGACATTATGTTGTGGATTCAATGGTTATATGATGAGATCATTTAGATTTTACATTTCATGCATACATGATGATCATTATATTCTTTTTAGTTATTATTGATGATTAGATGGATGGTTATTATCTTATGTGTTTTATTATGGATACTTACCCCATACTTGCATGTGTATGGTGTGCGTGTTTTCTTATTGTATCGCATTTTTTATGTGGTTAAGGGAGTTGTAGTCACCTGCTTAGTCAGGATCAATACAATGCACCACTTCCTACCATTGTCTGTTTAGCTTAGCATTATATATATTGTATGTACATGCATGGTTTTTCTGCAGGTTGCAGGTACCGGGTATCGACTTCCCTGAATTGCCAGGATGAGCGTACCCTATTATACTATCTCAATGATAAGAGAAGGGAGATAAATTTTCAAGTCCAAATCCCAAATTTTTAAGCCCATTGTCCTAGTGAGGTAGAGCAAGTATCTAGATATTTTACCCACCGAATGTGTTGGATGACATAATTCGTGATTTTTAACCCTTTAGACTAATTTTGAGTGATTTTCTCTATGATGGGTTTTCATATTTTATCTTGGAGGTTTATGGTGAATTTTCTATTAATTAAGTCTTAATAAATGGATTTAATTAATAAATTAATTATTTGAGAAGATTAATATAAAATATCATGTTATTTGATATTTTGATTGTAATTAATTAAATGTGAATTATTGAGGAAAAATGAATTAAATAAAAGAAAATTAGAAATTAAAATTAATAATAATAATAAAATAATAATAAAGTAATAAATAAATAATAATAATAAAAGTTATAAAAGTTAAAATGAAAGTTATAAATATTTAAATAGAAATTATATAAAAAGTGAATTGGAGTTATAAGCTTGCATGGGAGTTAGGGCACTTCTCTATTTCTCAAGTGTCAACAACACGGGGGTTAGTGCATCAATTAAGCACATGGTCTCTACAACCCTATGGCTTATCTTGAAGGATGGAAAAGACCCATGCTTAGTTGGTGACACCTTCCAGCTGTTTCAAGAAGCATTCTAGATGTTTCCTGAAAGCTCTTTATATTCAGACATTCATAGAAGCATAGACATAGAGTTTGGAGTGCAATTGGAGCATTGGAGGACTCGAGAATTCTGCAGAAGGGAGAAGCTTACCCTACGGATTTTCTGAGGAAGAGTGATTTAGCATCAAAATCCGAGTAGATACTGGTGATTTTACTTATGCTATTTTCGCATCATGCATTCCCTGTCTTCTTCGTGTCTTCCATATGTCTTCTGAGAAGTTTCATATTTATATGCATTCTCAATTTGGGTAGATTAATTTAATTGGATAATTTTATATTCATTCTATAATGCAAATATCTTATTCTTAATTGTAGATACAATCTTTGTGGAAAAAGAAACATACATGGATATATATTCAGATCTACATACCTATACATATATCTATAAATATATATTTATATATATATGCATATTTATAGATTTATTATGAATCTATTATAAAATTTGAATATATATATATATATACATACATATATATATATATATATATGTATATATATATACACTGATATAAATATATACATATATACCTATGTATATATAATGCACCAAATTGAGCGATTAATAAAATCGCAGGGGAAATTTATCAATTTGCATCGCGATTTATATCACATGGAATAAAGTTTATATATAATATGTCATGGGCACATTTCGTACCCTGCACCGGCGGAAGGCAGAGGCCTGTCGTTGTAGGTTTGCAGCGACAGGGGTACTACGTACTCGCTATCGGCGTAGTGCTTGCAACGGCAGGTACTGCGTACCACAGCATGAGTTTGGGGAAGGTTTTTAATTTATGTTAATATGCAAAAAAAATAAAGATAACAATAACGTTTATGTTAAAACGTTTACATACAATTCAATTCTAATATGGTGTAGATCAAAATTGTCAATTCGGTTTAATAAAAACGTAATACATATATATGTATATATATATATATATATATATATATATCTATGTATGTATGTATGTATATATGTAATATGTAAATGTGTTGTTTATAATTTAATTTATTATTTGATCAATGGCTTATATTGATGGTTTATTTTCATAAGATGACTCTTTAATAATTTTCAACTATTTAATAATTTAAATGTTTTAAATTATTAAATAATGAATTGATAGTTGGGTGGGGGATGTATCAAACAAATTTTATTAATTGGAAAATGGATTTTTTTTAAAATTCTAATAAGGAAAACTTTCATTCAAAACAATATATGTGTTCGTCCATTCATTCTTCAGATTTGGAAACATAAATTGAGATCTCTACATTTAAACTCAAGTTGTAAAACCAAAACATGTGTTTGCATTACGTATTCTTTATGCTATTGTTTTGGGTTTTTGGTTGACTAGTGTTGACCAGTATAGGACGTCTACCAGAGGCTTGGGGGTTAAGTGATTATAGTTACATGATGATGTTTTAACTTTGATCTTTATAAACCTAACCATGGTTATGTGATGGAATGCTCTATTTATTGGTTGTGATTACTGATTGTTATAGTTGAGATTCTTATGTATGTGACACTTGACTTAACCATTATTTTTGGTCATCGATCAGTTATCCTTGGTTATTTTTCTAGTCGCCATGATGGGACTGTTGTGTGGATTCATTTTGATGATGTCATGATGTGACATGTTTGACTCAACCATTTTTGGAGTCTTCGATCAGTTTGATTGAGATATATTTTGGTTATTGAGAACCATTGGATATTTGATTATCAGTGATACTTCAGTTGCCAATAGAGAGCTGTTGTGTTCATGATTTTCTATGGATGTTGCTCATGGAGATTTGATGCTTTATGCATATTTGATGATTTTGTTATGAATTATCTTTTGTGATTTTGAGATTTATGAGTTCATGAGCATTAGGGTAGGATATCTACATGTAGTGATAGGAAGTGGCTTGCAATGGGAGCCGGGGCCCTAAGAGGCTGCTAGGGTAACTCATTGTAAGTTGGATTAATAAGTGATAACATTCACACCTAATACTAACAGAATGAACCTAAAAAGATAAGTGTTTTGTTCTCACCCATGCCTTGACCGCTTGTACAAGCTAGGATGGGAGTAGTGAGATGCATGGTTGCAACCTTGCATTCCGTAGTATGCCTCTTCAGTATGAGGGGATACTAGTGGCCGCATGAAATCAATATGGACCCATGGAGTTTAGCTAACTACCAGGGTAACTTGTACGTGATAATTGCGATGACACTTCCCTGCTTGCATAGTATGTTCCTACATGTCATTATGTGCCTTTGGGAATAGATGTCAGGTTTTGTGTTTGGAACCTTTGAGTTAGTATACTTTTAGGATTCTTGGACTTATAGAGATATGTACTATGTGATTTTGATAGCCTTCTTGGGACTTGAGATTATCTCCTTAGCACGGTGGGAGTGGACTACTTAGGTACCATGTGGTCAGGTGGTAGTGTATTTTCCACTCTTATCATTTTGAGATTCATTGAGACATCATGGTTGTTGCATCCTCTATGATGGTGGATATGTATCCTTTTTCATTGATGATTATCATATGTTAGATGATGTTATCTTATGATTTTATTTGCATGTTAGATTACTTTCTACATATGATGTTGTATTGATTAGGAGTGACATTCTTACTATGTAATACCGATGATCTCTTCGGTGATTTGGAATGTTACGCACAGAGGGATGGCTAGGATCCACGATGGTCTAATGATGCTATTGACAGTTGGGAGGAACCGTGCACTTAGTTTATTATGTTGATCTTTATGATGGATGTATATGTTCTCTATCATGTGTATCATGTGTTTATCTCTACTTTGATGTATCATGGATTGGAATAGGATGATGTACCTTATTCTATGTATGTATATTTTTGAGCTTGTCATACCCTATGACATGTACAGTGGATGATTGAGTATTTGAAATGTAATGTATAAACATTGGACTTATCATTATTATTTCATGTGGATGTTGTGCTAGATGGATTCATGTATGTAATTCAACGTTAAGGGATCTTAAAGAATGTAATCTGTTATTTATGTTATGTTTACTTTCAGATGGACATTGCTATTGCTTTCGTTAATGTGCATAGGTTATATGTGATGTTTACTTCTATGGGAAAAAAAAATGCTACTAAACTTAGTGAAATTCTAGGTTAATTCTTTGGATCCCTTGGCGGGGCATTACAAATGCTAACCGCTATCCAATGAAAGAGGATGACATACCTACATGTGCCATAATAAAAAATCTTTAACTAATTTTGAACACTTCCAAAAGGAAAATTTAAATATTAAGGAAGCTGATAAGTAGGAGATAATTTCCAGAGCAAGTCAAATTGTTATATTGCTATTAGGATTTAACTGTGTGATTGTTTGAGTCAAACTCATTGACCCATGTTTCATGAGTAGTGAATCAACATGAATCCATCTCTCATGAGAATAAATGGAACACTTAGAACTCATTGGATCACTTAACACTTAACACTTAGAATAAATGGAACACTTAGTAAGGAAGCGTTACACCATCAAAATTTATCATATCTAAATTTTAAAAATTTCACTCAAAATATACAAAGAAACATCTCAAGATTTAAAATTGGTCAAAGGCTTATCCAATTTTGAGTTATTGGTCTCATGATTCCAAACCCTTTAGCTTGTCGCTAATGTCCAATATTTCCAATTTTTGATTTTCAATGCTCGAGTCTCAAGATAGGGCATGTTAATGAAAGGTGTTGAGATATGTGTTTTTTGTCCCGACCATCATTAACTGTAACCTTTAGAGGTTAAGGTTTGGAGTAAAAATTGCATGTTTTGATAAAAAAAATCTTAACCTCTCATCCAAGGAAAAGATTATGCATTTGGAATACATGACCAAATGTTGATAAGGAATTAGATTGAGGTTTATGAATGAACACGATAACAATTTGAAAATAGAAGACATGTGAGCTATTTGTTAGAATACTTGAATGAGGTATACCATTGCAAGAGATGAACTCATTTGGCATCAAATGGGACATCATACATAGAAGGTCTAATTAGATAATAATTTCAAGAGTTTTCAAACCAGAATCCAATGACACATAGGACAATGAATGTTCAAACTAACCTTGTGGATATAAAGTGGCAATATCCACATGGAGCAAAGGAAAATATCAGAATAATGATGAATAGTTTTTGACAGAATGACTAATAGTTTTTGAAGAATGAATTACAAGTTGTTTGAATAAATTTATAGAAAATGTCATTTTAATAAATGAGGTGTACAACCTACAATCTATGCACATTTCAAGAGAATTTGTCAAGTCACATCTATAATAGTATGAAACCAAATAATTCAATGTCTGTCTCAAAAAATGCTACAATTACACATGCACAATTCATTGGGATAGATTTATAAAGATAACAAGATAATGGAATTTCTAGTAAAATGCATGAGAGAAGTTTTATTTGATTGAAGTCTATTTGCAACATGGATAACGTCAGATGTCATTTCTATCCATTTGAGCTAGAACACGTTGACAAACTATTGTTAGCGATGTTCTATTAAATAAATGATACTTTAATGTAAAAGCCTCTTTGACTACTCAGCCCAAGAATGGAGGTCATTTTTTTTCCATCACATGATCATCAATGAGGGTAAAAGCAAAAATTTGTGTCACCTTATATAAAGGAAAATGATACCCGAATGTGAACTGTTCAACTTTAATGACATAAACATAGTATTTGTGTTTAGAATTTGAAGATGGTTTAAAATGATAAAGTCTTTGAAATTGGATGAATTTTATGCCTATAATTTTTATAAAAATCTTGAGTAAAACTTTATTCATCTTTTTAAAATTTCATGTCTTTTTTTAACGGTTAAAAATATAGGGTGTGGTTGATGTCAAACACATATATGCCAATCACTGAAGAAAAAGGATAAGAAATCAAAAGCGCATCAATAAAACGTGAAGAAGATGAAAAAATTTTAGATAGTGATATTGAAGTCATTGAAGCCCTAATTGCAAGGAAATATTCCAAAGGTAGAGAAAAGTACAAAGGTAAGATTCCTCTAATCTCATTTTCTTGTGATGAAGTTGCTCACTTTCCTACAAGGTTCCCAACTAGAGAAGACAAGGATGAAAAGAAAAGCAATAATTACAAAGGAAATAGTGAATTAAAGAACTACAAGGACTACAAGTAAAAAGGTAAGAAAAGTTGTTTTATGACTAAAAATTCTAATAACAGTAAAGATGAAATGGTATACAATGTTGTGAAAGATGAATCTAGTGATGAAGGAGATAAAATGACACTTATCTCTCATGCTAGTAAAAATGATAGATGGATTATTGATAGTAGCTGCTCACATCATATGAATGGAGAAAAAACAAATTTTGAGCACATGGAACATTATGATGGTGGTAGTGTAAGATTTGGAAACAATGAACCTTGTTGCATAAAGGGAAAAGGGGTTATCTCATTAACCAATTAACTTAGATGTAATAATGCTTATTGGATTGAAGGACTAAAGTATAATCTAAAAATTGTGGTACAATTGAATAACATTAGATTCAAGGTAGAATTTATGAATGGGAAGGCCAAACTGCTAGATGGAGAAGAAGATCTTGTTGGACATGGCAAACAAACAAAAGGTAAACTATTCAATCTAGATCTCAGTGAAAGTTCATGTTTTATTGCTCAAGTAGAAGAAAGTCGGTTATGGAACAAAATTTTATGTCATTTGAAGTTTGGTAACTTGATCATGATAAGAAAATATAGAAGAGTAAGAGGTGTTCCTAGCTTGAGGAAACTTGATACAGGTCTATGAAAAAATTGTCAAATTGGTAAGATGGGAAAAACTAGTTTCAAAAGAAAGAATTATCATTCTGAAGAAGTTTTAGAGCTTGTACATATAGACTTATGTGGACCTATTGAACTAGAGAGTTATAGTGGAGATAGGTTGCTCATTATTTTTGTTCATAATTATTCTATAATTATTGCTATAATGTATCTAAAAGAAAAATTTGAATCTTTTTAAAAAAATTAATGGTATCTGGAAAGAGTAGAAATGAAACTAGAAAAAACTTGAAATGTTTGAGATCAGATAGAGGTGGTGAATTTATTTCCAATGAGTTCAATTAATTTTTCATTAATAAATGAATTAAAAGATAGGTATCAACACCTGGTACACCTCAGCAGAATGGTATAGCTAAAAGAAGGAACAGATCGTTCATGGATTGTTCAAGAACATTGATGATTGAAAAGAATGTTGCAGTCAAATACTAGAAGGAAGCAATCAATACTATAGTTCAAACCTTGAATAGATTATAGTTGAAGAAAGACTCAAGTCAAACTCCTTATGAACTATGGTATGACTACAAACCTAATTTAAGTTACTTGAAAGCATTTGGTAGCAAATGTTATATCTTGAAAGAATCTAGGAAAGGTAAATTTGATGTCAAAGGTGATGAAGGCATATTCCTAGAATACTCATGTAGAAGCAAAGCATACAAATGTTTGAATTTGTCTAATTATAAAATCATAGAAATCGCACATGTGAGAATTGATTAGTTTATAGAAAAGAGTGAAGATGAAAACAACAAAGAGACTGAGGATTACAAAAGATATTTTTACTATGAACTTGACACTTCTCTGAATATATCTAGAAGACTAGAGGCCTCACTTCTCGATTCCCAAAAATCTCTAAAAACTACCGAGTTATAATTACTTGAACTCAAGTCACAACCTAAAGGACCTGAGTCACAGTTAGAAGCCACCAAGCTATTACTAGAGAAAACCAAGTCTGATGGACCTAAGTTACAGATAGTGGAACCCAAGCTTAATATAGAAGATTATAAAGAAATGTTAAATATTCTTTAGATAATGAAACTTGGATTGAAGAAATGAATGAGGAAATAGAACAAATAGAGAGAAAAAAAATGTTTGACTCTTGCTCCAAGACCCAAGGATAAAAATGTAATTAGCACAAAGTGGGTATTTAGAAATAAGCTAAATGAAGATGGAGAAGTCTCTAGAAACAAAGAAAGGTTAGTATGTAAAGGTTATCTCAAGAAGAAGGTATTGATTATGGTGAAACTTTTTCTCCTATTGCAAGATTAGAAGGTTCTAGAACTTTACTAGCATATAGAACTCGCAAAGGATTTAAAGTTTATCAAATAGATGCAAAATTGTTATTCTTGAATGGAATTCTTGATGAGGAACTCCTACATAGAAAAACCTAAAGGTTTTGTAGATCCCACCAAGAGAGATATGGTCTGCAAATTACATAAAGCATTATATGGTCTCAAGAAAGCTCCCAAAGCTTGGTATGAAAGACTTCATAAATACTTGATACAGATTGGTTTTCAAAGAACAAATGATAATAATAGTCTATATATTAAAGAAGGACCAGACAAGAAGATTGTGTTGGCAAAAATATTTGTGGATGACACTTTATTCACATAGATGATGACTCGTGCAAGACATTTTTGGAAGAAATGAGTAAAGAATTTGAGATTTCTATATTTGTAGATATAAAATTCTTTGTTGGATTATAGATCTAGCAGAAGAAAGATCATATTTACATTACTCAAGCTAAATATAATAAGGAGATACTAAAGGAATTTGTAATGGAAGACTCAAGACCAGTTGGAACTCCTATGTCTACTAGATATAAGCTTTCCAAAAATGATGATTCCAAGGAGGTAGATCAAACCACATATAGATCAATGATTGTAAAATTGTAGAATGTAGTGCATACAAGGCCTGATAATGTATTAGTAGTCGGTATGGTAGAAATATTCTCAAAAATTCCCAAATAAAATCACATGATGGAAATCAAAATAATCGAGATATATCTGAAAGGTAATAAAGAATATGGTTTATGACACAAAAAAAGAGGGCAATTTGGATTTAAAAGTATTCACAAATGTTGATTGGGCAGGAAGTACTGATTATAGAAAGAGCACTCCTAGTGGAGCATCCTTTGTTAAAAAAATACCAGTGTCTTGAACAAGCAAGAAAAAAAATTGTATTTCTCAGTTCACAACAGAGGTAAAATATATGATAGCAATAGCTTATTGTTCTAATATTGTTTGGTTCAACAATTGTTGGTAGATATGAAGATAGAGATCAAGGATCTAGTGGTTATATACTACGATAGCACCAGTATAAATAATATATCAAAAAATCTTGTGATGCATACCAAAAGTAAACATATTACTCTAAAATATCACTTTTTGAGAGAATTCGTACAAGATAAAGAGGTGAGATTTGAATATTTGAATACTAAAGAAAAAATAGTAGACATATTAACTAAGTCATTATCTAAGGATACATTTTTGTATCTAAAAGGTAAGCTAGGGGTCATTCCCCTATCCAAAGCTTAGTAAATGAAGTTTAGTGATGCATTAACCATAGCATGTTGAAGATCAATTAGTTGATGCAGTATTGACAAAGGCATATTACAAATGAATCAATACATAAGGTAAATTGATATATATTGAATAATTTCTTTAGCATGAGATGTCAAAGGGGGAGAAGTTTTCTTTCATATCTCCCAAAAATTTTATCACTTAAAGAGATGACTCACTTCAAGAGATTACAAGAGGAAGATATCAAAGGTAGAAGTTTGGTGATAGAGGGAGAAACTAAAGGAAGAAGGAGTTTATATTGATAGAGGGCGTTCTCATTAATGAGAATCAAAATGAAATTAAGGATATGTTCCTTACTTTATTCTTGCTCTAAATTTTCATTGCATTATTACATATTGTGTTTCCATCAATGCCAAAGAGGGAGATTGTTAGAAACAATTGATTAATTGTTTATTATCTTTGACGTTATACAAAATTTCATATCATTTCCATTAAATATATGTTGAGCTCACTTGAGCACTAAATAGATTTTTCTATGTCTGCTAAGTGTTCTAAATGATTCCTAGTTTAGAAGACAATATCTACTAAGTTCGCTCAGGTGACTTAGGAAAGTTTGCAGAAGTTGAGTGTTAACTAGGCTCATTTAGTTAATGAAGGAAATTTTTTATGGAACCATCTTAAAAAAGCTTACTTGGCTACCAAAGGAATTTTTTGAATATGTAGTGTTAACCAACTTCACTTGGTTAACATAGGAAAATCACTTTGAATTAGTATCTACCAAACAGGGTCAGGTAATGAAGGATTTTTCTTATTTTGACATATTTAGTTCAATTGAATTGTCTATAGGTTCTAGCTGACTAAGAAGATGAATATTAATAATTCTAAGTGGCATTCAAGCCAAGTTGACAGTATGTATGATATAAATATAGGGTCAAGTTGATGATTGAATGTGTGGAATATAATTGAAGATTTGATGATGCTAAGAGGAAGAAAATTACAAGGATAAGCATAATATCATTGTTGAGATGCAAAGATACATTTGGTCAGGAAGGATCAACTATACAAGCTAGAATTGAGATCTGTAGTCAATAGTTTAGTTGCATCAGAAATCAGGTCATCTTAGTTCTACTCTCTAACCATTTAGCATTGATCTAAATCTTTTAGCAGAGTTGGCTAAACAATGATTTGTAAATCCTCTAACAAGCTAATATTTCTATTAAATTATCTAAAGACCTCTAACAAGGCCACTCATAACAGGGTGATTAAATCCTCTAATAGGGTTGCACCTAACAATATGTTTTCTAACCTTTAATAGGGTTGGCTCCTAATAGGGCTCACTTCAAAAGAGTGAAAAATACTATCTAGTTGCAATTGGTGGTCTTTCGCAAATTGGGTTTACATGTTAAATATTGTGTCAATTGTGTTCATGCTATTTCTCTTATTTGTTTGAAACAAAGTAAAGTAATATTAATCATAGATAATATCTTATGATTTTCATGTTAAGCATTTATCAAGTTATTTCAGTGTTACCGAGTTACAACATTTTTCTTGTATGTTTATCGAGTTACAATAGAGTTCAATTGTAATCTTTGGGTGAATGCACAAAGTTGGGTCACAATTCCATAGAAGTCAAATCCACAAAATGAGACTTCTTAGAAATGGGCACCCATTTTTGTATCGGGTACCCAACCCTAAATTTAAGAAACACGTACCCATTTTTAAAAAAATTGGGTACTTGTTTCTCAAAAAGAAAAATTTCAATTTTTTAGAAATGGGTACCCTTTTTTTAAAAGTAAAAAATTGGTATATTTTTCTTAAAAAATCATTTTTTTAGTTTTTGGGGGATTTTACATGCCACTTTTAGTTTTTCAAAACGAGTACCTATTTTTTTAATTTCAAATAATGGGTGCCCGTTTCTTACAACATAATGCACGATTCTTTTTTTCTCACCTTGGATTTTGGTTTGGGACAGGCTTGGTGAGACCAAGCCTATGCCTTGGCCTCTCAAGATTTGGCCAAGGCATTAAATTGACAAATTCATGCCTTGCCATAATTTTTAGATGGTCTTCTTGATCAAATTTTTTTATGAAACAAAAACCCATTAGAGATCTCACTGTCTTGATTTTAGAAATATAAATTTTATTGTGTTATGATTTTATTTAATATTTATGTATTATTTTTTAATCAAAGGTGGTACCTAAATGTAAAATAGCAATGCTCACTAAAACTTTCATAACTTTTTTATTTTATGTTTTTCCTTAAATTAAATTATATGTCATCAATCTACATTCAATTATTTTGAAGTTTAAAAAAAAATTGAAAAAAGTAAAATTTTGATCAAATTATGGTGTTTGTACACAAGAGGTTTTAAAATTTACCTTTATAGCCAATTAAAAATTATTAAATAAAAAATATTCATTTAAAAATTCAAGAAAAATATTCTCATCAATCTTTGGTGTGTCAAGTAACTCAATTTAAAAGGATTCACAAAAAATCATTTAGTTGTGTCAAATTATGGTGTCCATACAAGAGCTTGGTATGGTCCTGAAACAGACATTTTGTAAAAATGGTTTTTAAAGATCCATACTAAGAAAATTATCTATCATATGGGTATGCAAATAAATTACATATTCAAAAATAAGATCCTAGGCACTACAATTTTTATTTCTAAATTTTTTCAATATTCAATATCTAAATGGCTCAAATGTTTGCATCAATTTACAAAATATTTTGAAAATAGGAAAAACACTTCCACTTTTTGGCCAAAAGTGAGACCCAACTTCTTGCACTTACCCCTTTATTAACTTCTATGGCATTTGGGATTTATTTTACTAGTAATTGATTCAACACTTCACTCTCAGTTACTTCTCTTATATTTCCCATATTTTTCATTTAATTATTTATCCACCAACTTTATTTGAGATGTCATGTTATTCTTTTATCTCTATTTTGCCATCACCTAAATCTATTTACAATGTAGACCTGCTAACAAGTGAAATATATTTCATAACCTTCTATGTGGTATTATGTTGGTTAAGAGCATATCTATGGACATCATTGAGATTTTTCTTTAACTATCAAATCAAACCTTATGTCTCCATCAATACTGAAATTTAAACTGCATGCAAGTAACCCACAAAGTAGTGAACTTAGTTATCATAAACACTTCACACTTTTTCAAACAAGCAACTCACTAACCCTAGTGACACAATGATTCATAATCATTAATAGTTACTTAACCTTTATTGCAACATATATCCTTAAAAATATTACCATGATTTGAGGCCTACAAAGGCATAAAAACTTGTTATCTCTTCATCACAACCCACTACCTTAGCTCACCTTTTAACCCTGTGAAGCAACAAAACTTCTCTTTTATGTACATCACTGAGTCTCTATGGTTTAGAGATTAACATATCTTTTACTAGTGACATTGTGAAGAACATATCTTAAACATTTATCCATTTCAAAATAGTCAACAGTATGCCATCCTTAACCTATGAAATGATGCAAACATTGTTTTAGAACTAATTGTTATCCTTTCCATGGCTTTGAATCCACAAACTCTAACTCATGATTTAACCTTGCAATGTTATGATGAACATTTGTCTCCACATCTACACCTTAAACTCACTTCACCTTTGACTATAGGAGATGTAGCTATAAACATAATCTTGACTACCGTGGTTACTCTTCGTAGCTTTACAACATATAAATTATCATGCAAGTCATAAAATGTGACCTCACGATTTGAATATTTTTTCCACTTCACAACCTTCACTTAATTGCTAGCCCTATTGCATGACATGTTGTATGAAAGTCATGATTGATTGTTGTACAATATCACTAACCTCAAAATGGTTATAAAGTATAATGAAGAGATCAAGCGATCAAAATCCTTCCGCAACTTCACAACATATAACACTTAGGATCACAACCTTATAAAACATGAAATAAAAAAAGAAATTAGGGATAAAAACATTTAAATATAGCCAAATTCTTATCACATCCCATTTTTATTATTTGTAAACCAACTCAAAATGACCTTGCAAATCATAAGTTGTGAGTAATAAATTAGGGTTTTTCCTTAGAAAATGTCATCATTTTAGAAACCTTAAGCATGAAAAAAATTCTAACTTGATTACTACAAGAAATGAAAATTTTGTCTTAGTAAAATTTCAGACCATCACTTCCTAAGTAAAGATTTGTAGGAACTTCACTCCTGTTATTCATATACATACATTTCTCTTTAATTGTGCCTTATTTCTCAACAATGTTTTCTAGAAACTTCTCTACTTTTCATTTCCTAAAGCCTCTATTTAGCTCTTCCCTCACTTGGTTGAATTTCTATTTGTAATTTCACCACCTTTTTACATCCTTATGTTTTTCTGATGCCAACATAATTTATATATATTTATCATCAACTTTTCGAATGCCTTAATATCCAAGTGTGTGAGTAAATATTTCCCTTGTATCAATAACTTCCATAAATGTAGCATTAGTTTCAACTATAAAACATATTCGACCTATATACTTCTAAACTAATTTTCTTGGTATCAAATAACTTGATTTAATTTTTTTTTGAAATTTTTTTTAAAAATAAAAAAAATCACCTATAAGTTTTCGTCCATATTACATGTGATAGTGTTCATTGACTAATAAAATCACATGTATATCATTAGTTCAAACTTGTGAATATATGAAATAGCATATGAAGTATTAGAGAAGAAAAACTTAAAATTTTGAGTCTTATGATGTCTTATTCTTCTAATATTTGCAAATAGTTTCTATTTTAATATCTCACTTATATCAAACTATTTGTTCTTACCAACCATCTTATAAGCAATTTGAATTTCTCTTATAAACAAAAAACTATTTTTACAATTCTAATGCATTTTTTAACCTATTATTTTGGAAATTATCCTAGAATCTTGTCCTATGATGTCAAAAAATTATCATAGATCTATTGTTCCATTTACTTCCCATATTAAATTTCATTTACTTGATTATTTTTGTTGCACCTAGAATTATGCTTGCATTTTCTAACTCAAGGACTAGATATATCAATTCTTTCGTGATCATCATTGGTCTTTCACCAATCTAAAAAAGAAAATCATTTCATGATACCCACTTAGGATTATTTTATCCATTTTGGTTCATTAAATTCTTCATAATTCATATATTGTATGATGTTTATGTTATCAAAGTCTTGAGACTCACCCTTAAGGGCTTTATTTTCCTTGTAGATCTCACTCAAATCCATCAAAATTTACTCATCCATATTGTCTAAAATATGAAGTAGATTTTTGGCTCTAATATCCTCAAAATGAAGGATTATATTTTTTTGTTTGCAAGATCACATCCTTAGGGCCTTCATCTAGTTACATGAAATGATGTTTCTAAAATTGATGACATGGCTTGAAAGGATGTTTCTCAAATATAAAAGAAAAGGTGTAACAATATAGCATTATGGAGAGTGGGAGTGGAAAGGGTAATGGAGTGTCTAGTGTTTTAGTAGTTGAAGGATCCAACCATGGAGATTGAGGTGAGGAGTCTAATGAGTATGATTCTTGAGAAGGAAGGGGATATTTGGTGTGTACCATGTTTTGGATTTCTATGTCCAGATGTTTGGTGTTGGGTGATGAGAATTTGGAGATTTCTTGGTTATTTGGGTGATGTTGATTTGGGGGCTCTAGTTCTAACCTATAGTCTCTCCTTTCCTAGTGGTGTCCTTCTAAAGAGAGGTCTAACTTTGAAGACATGAAAACATCACACTAAATTGTGAGTTTTATGTGTTAGCTCAAAACTCTATTTTTTTGGCTCAGTAGTTTGGGGTGCATCCCAATCCACATCTCTTTGGTGTATTTGGTAGATGGTCCTTCAATCCTAGTGAGCCTTGTAGATTTATTTTGGCTGAATTTTCTAGGTTCACCTCTTCATTTGTCCTCTCTTTGGGATTTGAAGGTTTCTTGGGTTTTGTTTTTAATTTTTCTTGACTCCTTCTACATTGGGCTTACCTTGTGGGATGAACTTTTCCTCTAGTTCTCAATTTTATGTGTTATTTTATTAGAGAGTTTTGGTGCAACATTTTTTCTTTAGTTGCTTCTTATGCAACTTTCTTAGGTGAGCTCATTGGTTTTGGTTCTCTTAGGATAAAGCACATTTTTTGACCTCAATGGGTATTTAGAAATAGGGCTAGGATGTTTTCAAAGATTTGGTTTCCTATTTGAAGATTAGTTACATTTTTTTTCCCCCATTCTTTGTTTCCTTCTATCTATAATGATCTTTGTGATTCTATAAATACTTGGAATCTATGGGTGTTCTATTTCTACATTTATAAGTGAGCTCTTCTAGGTTACTGCCATGAGGATTCTAAAACTTCTCTCAGGACCTCTATAGCTTAGTATTTTTTTACCACTTATGGAATTTCTTCCTATAATGGGGAGTGGTTTTGAAATTTTGAAGTGCCCTCTTTGTTTCCTCATATTTCATTAAGTGTAGATTTATTTGTTGGGTGTTACCCCCACAACATAATCTGGTGCTTTCTTTTCCTGAGTATCTAGTGGTCTATTTGATTTATCTTTTATTTATCCTTGGAGATTTATATAGAGATGAAGTCATACCTTTAGTTTCAAAGTAACCTTTAGTTATCATTTTCATTTGAGAATTGGTTCATGTTGTTTTCTGTTATTTGCACAACTCTTATTAAGATGCAAACATCTTCTACTAAGGTGATGATTTCATGTGTGGGTATTTTTAGAAGTTTTTAGGAGCTACCTTCTCATAAAGTTATTGCTTAGAAGGTGGGGTGCTTTCAAAAGAAGGGTTTTTTGAGGATTCCATTCCTTCCCATTGTCCCTTTAATAGATGGACTCTTTTTTATTAGCTATGATGGAAGGATGATTATTGTAATTATTTTTCTCTGGATTTTGGGTGTTCTTTCTAAGTGGTGGACTTAGAGTTTGGTAGTTTATTCTTCCATTCTTTTATCTATGAGATTAACTCCTATATAGGTGAAGTTTATCCTTGTGATTTTGGTGGTGGAGCTAATATTTATTAAAGGGGAAGCTAGCTTGGCTACTATTAGTGATACCACAGTTTATGTTTGGATGTTTTTCTTGCCTAGCATGGCTTTCATGATCTAGCATCCACCTACTTATATTGAGATAGATTCCTTTAATTTGGAATTGAAAATGGATTATGCAAAGGGGTGAAAGGCTTTTTGGAATGCTCACTTCAATAGGCAATTTTTTTGGTTGTGGACCTATGGTTATGAAAATGAAAAAATAATAGCCCATGTGTACCAGACATTAGTTTTTGGGCCTTCTAAGGATAATTTGATCACCCCTTCAGTATTTATTTTCTTCTTGTGACTAGGTGGATTCTATAATTCTTAATGGGCTCACTTACGTCCTTAATTATTCTTTTCAGTTTAAGAATGTAGCTAATAAGGGAGCTTGTCCCATGTTGATTCTTAGAAATGTAGATCATTGTTAGTGGTGTTGGTAGTGGGCCAGCATCCCCCAAAAGATTCATGACATGGCTTAACTACCTCTTGTGGTTCTATAAGACTATTGGTTGTATCGGGCATTGATAGGTCAATCTTTTGGTACAACGACAACTCTGTCCTTTCTAACAATTGGTATTAGAGCTTGATTATAGATTTGAATCATGCTGGCCATAGTGTGTGACATTAGGAGGGGGATTTTTGGCAGTCGTCCAACATTCGTTGCAGGATTCATGACATGGCTTAACCACCTTCTGTGGTTCTATAATACTATTGGTTGTATTGGGCATTAACAGGTTGATCTTTTGGTTCAACGACAACTTTGTCCTTTCCAACAAGTGGGTTAACTACATTTACATGTATTTTTTTATACTATAAGTAGAGTTTAGTTGATGTTTTTACTTGATGGCTTGTACTAGGTTATGTTAATATATTATTTAATAGTATCTAGTGTTTGTTATTTGTACCTTTGGGTATTACCATGTTGTTTCTTTTTATATTAAAAAACCAAGAGTTCCAAATGTGTAAATACTTTGATTTGATACTATGAGGAAATCCAAAAAAAGATCTTAAATATTTCCTATCACCTTCCAACTTACTTTCTCAAGATCTCTATAAAATTTTATAGCTGAAATGGAGAAAAAAGACATTTATTGCCCCTTTAAATCCTCCAAAATATATTTTTCCATTTAGTCATTAGTTCATGGTATAGAAACCTTATATAAACTAACAATTTATGCTCAAATATATGGTGATCATCTATTACTTCATATAAACATGTGAAAACACATATATACAATTTATTATTTTTGAAATATCTCGTACTGAAATCGCATACCTTAGTTATGTGATTTTTGGGTCTAAAGATTTATTGGTAAACTGGTCCCAATAAGGTTGATAATAGCCATTTCATATGATTGTGAGCAACCATTTCTGGGTAGTATTTTTTAGAAATATTAAATATTGAGAGGGTGGGTGACTCGATATTTCACCAATTTCTGTCCAAGTGTGGATATATTTAACAACTTTATAACATGCACATGTGAATATACAAAAAGGTAACCATAGAAATGACATAATGAAACTCATAATATAATTATTTTTTAGTAAGGAAATCCTAGCCAAGGGAAGACATTGGTGGGGATAGCACCCAAAAAATGTTCCACTCATAAAATGTATCTTTTGAAAGATATTGACCATGTTAGGAGTCTATTAAACCTATATATTACCTCAATTTTTTTGTTAGAGGAACTAACCTTTTTAGAATCATTTTATAAGCTGTTATTACATTTACAAAATTTATCCAAGATGAGCCCATTTCCCAAAAGGGTAATTACAATAATATTCTAAAAACACAAGGAATAGAAACCTAAACCTTTTGATAGTGTTAATATCTTCTATATATGATTTTTTTATCTCAATATCATTGTACATATATTTGCATTTATAGATCCTTCAATTCTCTAGCATCAAGTTAACATCACAAAATATTAGCATCTCAATATGGTGCAAGAGCACCTAGGTTAGATCCAAGAAGCTTAAGAAGAAAATAAGGGTCTAAGAGCCTAGATAGGACATATACCTTGTAGATAGGAATAAGGAGTCATGATTGAGTCATGACCTTTGTGTGGAAAATAAGAAACACTTAAGGTGTGTTGCAATTGTGGTCAATTATGTGAAAAAGTGCAAAAAGATGATTTAGAGGACCAAATAATAAAGGTTGGATATGTATACATCGGAATTATAAAAATATGACCTATATTTATTTCATGCATGTTTTGGAGTCATATTTGTATGGGTTCACCAAGTCTAAGTTACCAAAACACAAATATTATCAATTTTAGAAAAATTGCATTTTGACAATTTCGCAAGAAGTGCAACTTCTCTTGTCAAATTGCAATATTGGTTAAAATGGTTATTGGGAGGTTACCAACATTTGAAATTTTATTTATTTATGTGTGGAATATCTATATTAATCCTGATGAAGCATTTTGTATGGCTCAGAAGTTTGGTGTTGTATGTCATCCTACAACAGATTAGCAAATCCATGACATTTGAATAAGAAATTAAGTTTTTGATTGCTATGTAGTTGTAATCAGGAATTTTGTTTGTAATATAGTTTCCATATTGTGTTTATTAATTTTTAAATTTTTGTAAGAGTTTTGTTTAGTCCATTTTGTGTGGAAAATAAATGTTTTTTTAAACAGACTACTTAGTGGCTTATCTTGGGAAGTCTAGACAAAAAATGTCTACCATTACTCCCCATGGTTGAAAACTCATGAAACCTTGAGGAATGCAAGTATACATCATGTAGAGTATGTGGGAAGAAGCATGAAGTCATTAATAAAGGGTCAACCAATACCTTGGAATGCCTAGGTGAGTCCATGATGTATTTTTCTAGAAATTAAGCCAAGGAAAGACTAAATCTTCCATGGGAAGATGGGTGTTATGACCTAGTAAGGAATTGAGTGGAGCCACTATATGTGGAGGGAAAAGTCTCCAAGATCATTAGGAAGGAAGAAAGAGAAATTTTATTAAGACTTATCTAAAAGGCCCTTAAACCCTAGCAAACACTTAAAGATAGGGTTAGCTCATCTACTAGAATTTGAGATTTTGAAACCTCAGGAGTCTTGAAGGCCTTATAAAAGGGTATCTAAATCTAGAGCTATTTTAGAGACTTCTTGAGGAATGTTTTTGCAAAAAATCCAAATTAGTTAGTTAGGAGGGCTAATTGAGGGCTAATAGTCCTAATAGGAGATTTTGAAGAGTTTCAAGGGATCATATAGAAACCTAATGAATAAAGTGTGGGAAATGGATGGAAAGGAGTTAAAGAAACCCTAGGAAGTAGCAGTGAATGTCTAACAATGGTGGAGAAACCTCCATAGAATACACCATGGTGAGGAACGTAGAGTTGGCTAAGAATGTTCAAGAGAAGGATGAGGAGAATGTAGAGTTTAAGGCTAAGATAACATCTTTGGAGAATACAATTGAGAGGAATGTAGCAAGAACAAGTAGTAAATGTCTAATGAAAAAGAGGCATACACACCTGATCCTGTTATAGAAGATGAACCATTTCTTACAGCTATAAAAGGATTGAATCAAAAAGCATTGTAAGGAGTGCCACTTTTTATTTGAAATTTAGATACATACCATGTCTTAGAATTGTGGGAGGGAATGAAAAATTACTTTGAAAGTGAGAATGTAACAAAATCCCAAAAAGTGAAAGTAGAAATGTAAAGAATGATAGGGATAGCTTTGACAAGGTTGAAGTTTGTTCAAGATGAAAGAGAGAAAGAGGATAAGAAGCCCTATGCCAATTGGAAGAGTATGGTATGAAAAATACAAAAAACTTATCTTCTAGAACACTTTAAGGTGCAGATGCATACTGAGAGGTAGAATTACAAAGAGAGAATGTTGTGGTAAGCTATACTGAATAATTCCATAAGTTATGCCTTAGATCCAATGTGCAAGAAGCTTAAATAATCAAGCGAAAAAGGTATGTCAATGGAGACAAGACTTTAGCAGTAGAAGTAGAGGAAAGGGAAGAGAAAAAGGTAACCAAAGAGGGAACATTGGTGGTGGTAGAGGTTAATAGACTATAACCCAAGTGGATAATAAAACAAGTGAAGCTAGTGGTTGAAGCAGCCCAAGAGGAGGATTCAATCAAAGAGGTAGACGTAGAGAGAGTAATAGTTTTATAGGCAAAAGTAACAATCAAGTGAAGGGACCTTCATACTTTTCCATAATGAAATGTTATAACTATATGCAACTTGGAAATTCCTCTTATTTGTTTCTAGAGAAGGCTTCTTCATCAACGAAAATAAATTTGGCCTATCCATAAGAATATTTTGGAGGTATGAAGGCCAAAGATCTCCCAATGGATTTAGAAGAAGGAGAAAATATGATGTTTGGGAGAACAATCATTAGAGAGTGTATGAAGGAGGAGCCAAGTCAAAGGAGAGCCCTATTTAGGATCAAGCTCAAAAGAGAAAAAAAAGTATATAAGGTTACCATTAACTCTAGTTCTTCTAATAAGATTGTGTTAGAAGAGGTAGTAGATAAGTTGAAACTTTTAAAAGCTTCCTCAGAACAATCCTTATAGGGTCACATGGCTAAATAAGGGTCAGCATATAGAGGTGAAAGAACACACACGGGTAGACTTTAAAATTGGAAGGTATAAGGATAAAGTATTTTGTGATATACTTCCCATGGATGCACACTATCTCCTTTTAGGGAAACCATGGCAATATGATAGAGAGGCACAATATGATGGAAGGAAGAATGTATATAAGTTTAAGAAAGGGGAAGAATCTTACACCATTCAATCTTTATTGGAAGGGGAGAGAAATATGAAGATGGAACTTAATGGACTCATATTAGGTGAGAAGGAGTTCCATAACATCATGAGGGAAGGTGAAGGCATAGGGTATGCCATTTTTTTCAAGCCCCAAAGTGCAAGGAGAACTATAAAATCATAGTTACCTAGGGAACTATAGGTACTGTTGAATCATTTTGAGGACATTATAGGTGATGCAGAACACAAATTGACACCTAAGAGATCTATCAACCATCAAATAGACTCCATTATTGGAGAAAATTTACCTAATAAAGAAGCCTATAAAACTACACCTAGGCAACATGGTGAGATTTCCAAGCAAGTGTAGGTGTAGGAGTTGTTGAATCATAGCTTAATAAGGAAAAGTGTAAGCCCATGTGTAGTACAAAATGTCTTGGTGCCAAAGAAAGGAGTTACTTGGAGGATGTGTATGGATTCAAGAGAAATCAACAGGATAACTATCATGTACATATTCCCAATCCTATAAATTATGAATTTCCCTTATTGTATCGGCCATGCAAAGTACTTCAATAGAATTGACTTAAAGAGTGGGTATCATCAGATAAGAATCAAGGAGGGAGATGAGTGGAAGACAAATTTTAAGACTACTTAAGGGTTCTATGAGTGGCTAGTGATGCCATTTGGCTTGTTAGATTTCCCCTATATATTCATGAGGCTCATGAATGAAATGTTTTCTAATTTCTTGGGCAAGTTTGTTGTAATTTACCTCGATGATATCATGATTTTTACTAGTACAAAAGAAGAAAATTTAAGGCACCTAAATCTGATTTTGAAGAGGTTATTTGATGCTAAAATCACCATCAACTTGAAAAAAATGTTAATTTATGAAGGAGGAGTTGGTCTACTTGGGTTTTGTCATCTCACAACGGCAGCTCAAGATGGAACCTACCAAGGTAGAGGTTATCCTTAATTGGACAACACCTAAATCTACATCAAAGGTAAGGATATTTCATGGCTTAGCATAGTTAAATACAAAGTTCATAAAATATTTTAGTCATTTTGGTGTTCCATTTCTAGAAACTATACAAGATCTGATTAGGGACACGTTTAAATGGACTAATGAAGCCACTTGAAATTTTGAGGAGATAAAACATTAGATTGACACCCTACCTATTTTAGTTCCACCTAGATTTGAGAATTTGTTTACTGTTGAATGCAATGGCAGTAACCTTTCTATTGGAGTAGTACTTAGCTAGGAGGGTAGGCCAGTTGCCTTCTATAGTGGAAAATTTAATGTAGCCAAGAGGATGTATTCTTCCTATGACCTTGAGTTGTATGCCTTGGTCAAAGCTTTTAGGAAATGGAGGCATTATCTATTACCTAAAGAATATCTACTATTTTTTGATAATCAAGGCTTAAGCTTTCTTAATTTGCAAGAAAAGTTGAGACATAAGCACATGATATGGGTGGAGTAGATTCAAGCCTACACCTTCACTATAAAACATAAAAAGTCCATTGCAAACAATTTTGTAGATGCACTTAGCCATAGGTTGTTGAATGTAAAGCAAATGTTGATTATGAGTGTGGGGATTAAGAACATTAAGGATATGTACCTTGATGATCGATACTTTCTCAACCTTATAAGGTGCATAAGGATTATGCTAACCATTTTCATCATGAACACTCTTATTTTACCTTGTAAGAGGGCCTCTTATTCAAGGGAAATCAACTGTGTGTGCCAAGGGGCTGTATTAGGGAAAATTTATCCAAGAGAAGGATAATGGTGCTTCGAGTGGATATTTTGGCATTCACAAAATAATATATTTGGTACAAAGGTTCTACTACTAGCCTACATTGAGCAAGGATGTGAAGAAGTATGTGGAATGCTGCATTGTTTGTCAAAAAGTTAAGGGAGGCACCACCAATGTAGTGTTATACCAACCATTTTCCATTCCTCAAATACCTTGGGAATGTTTGAGCATAGATTTTAAGGTGGGGCTGCCTAAGAAAAAGTAGGTATATCATAGTATGTATGTCATTATGGATAGATTCAACAAGATGGTTCATTTTGTGCCATGTAAGACCACACATGGTGCATGTGTCATTGCTAATCTATTTTCAAGATTAGTAGTAAGGATACATGGATTACCTCTTAGAATAGTATCTAATAGGGATAGTAAATTTATGAGTAATTTTTGGAGGACTCTGTGGCATAAATTGGGCACTAACCTATCATTTGGATATGCCTATCATCCTCCAATGGATGGGCTGACAAAGGTGGCCAATAGGAGCTTGGGAAACCTATTAAGATGTTTGACCAAAGAGTATGGTCAGATTTGGGACCACATCATTGCACAAGAAGAGTTTTATTACAATGATACCATCAATAGATCCACTGGGAAGAGTCACTTTGAAGTGGTGTAAGAAGTGCATCCTAGAGGCATCCTTGAGCTTAGGGATATGATGGTAGGTGCAGAAGGTAGTGGAGTGGTTGAATACTTTTCTCTTTCAATGAAGGAGGTCCATGAAATATTCAAACAAAGCTTTGATCATAATACAAAAGCCATGAAGCAAAGAGAAGTTTCCAAGAAGAGAGATATATGGTTTCAAGTTGGGGACTATGTTATGGTCCATCACAATAAAAATGCACTATAAAAAGAAGGAATAACATAAACTCTAAATGAGGAAGGCAAGGCCATGCAAAATTTTGGCCAACTATGGAGCCAAGGCTTACCAAGTTGACCTCCTAGAAAATATTGGATCCCCACTACCTTCAATGTTGTGGATCAAGTTGTGTACAAGGGTCCTACTATATCTTCCACTCCAAAAAAGGATGAAGACCTACAAGACATTGTAGCAAGTTGCAAGCTGAAAAAATTATAAGTTCAAAAGTGCACAAGGTGACTAGGAACAAGACCTATGTGAATCATCTTGTCAATTGGTAGTGAAAACCAAAGCATGAGGCTACTTGGGTTGTAAAAGGATATTTCAAGAAGAAGGGCAATTGACCTTTCTCTCATTACTTATTCAAGGACTATATTGTAGGATAACCTAGGTTTCCAAGAAGACCAAGAAGAAAATTAGGGTCTAAAAGTGTGGATGCAACATATACCTAGTATTTAGGAATAAGAAGTCATGAGTGTATTGTATGGGAAACAAGAAACACTTAAAGCATGTTGCATTTGTTGTCAATTAGGCAAAGAGTGAAAAAAGTTGATTTAGAGGGTAAAATAAGAAATTTTGGATAGGTAGACATGGGAATGGTCAAAATATGATCTATATGTCTTCCATTCAGATTTTTGAGTCATATGGTATGTACTCACCAAGTCTATGTTTCTAAAATGCAAAAATTTTCAATTTTGAAAAACTTGCATATTAACAATTTTGTAGAAAGTGAGACTTTTCTTGTCAAATTGCAAGATTGGTTAAAAGGTTATTGGGAGGTTACCAAGACTTCAAAGTTGGTTGAGTTAGGTTTGGAATAGTTATATGAATCCCTCTAAAGCATTTTGTACAGTTTGGAAGTTTGGTGTTGTGTAACATCCTACATCAGATGAGCAAATCCATTATAGTTCTAATAAGAATTTGATTTTTTGATTTCTATGTAATTGGAATAAGGAATTTTGTTTGTAATATAGTTTATAATTTTTATTTACTAAGTTTTGTGTTTTGGTGGGATTTTCTTTCAATCCCTTTTGTGTGAAAAAGATTATTATTATTATTATTTAAACGCACTGCATGTTGGCTTCTCTTGGGTAGTCTAACGAAAAGATGTCTACCAACATTACCCATGGTTGAAACCTCATGAAACCTTGAGGAATAATCATAGAAATCCTATAGAGTATGTGGTAAGAAGCATGGATTCATAAATTAAAGTCAAAGCCAATTCCTTGGAAGCCCTAGGTGAGACCATGAGGTATTCGACTAGAAATTGAGGCAACGAAAGAGTAAATATTGCAAGGGTGGAGATTTTAAGGATGAATTAATGTTATGACCTAGCACGGAATTGAGTGGAGCCACTACATGTGGAGATAAAAGTCTCACATATCATTAGGAAGGAAGGAAGACAAATTTTATTGTTGACTGGTGTAAAAAGCCATTAAACCCTACCAAACCCTTAAAACTAGGGTTAGGGCATTGAGTAGAAGTTGGGAGTTTGAAACCATAGCTATATTTAAGGCCTTGGAAAAGGGTATCCTCATCTGGAGTTATTTTGGAGACTTCTTGAGGTAATTTTTTCACAAAATCCAAATTAGTCAGTTACGAGAGCTAATTGAGGGCTTAATAGTCCTAATAGGAGATTTTGAAGAGTTTCAATGGATTGTATAGAAGCCTAATGAATTAAGCATGGAAAATGAATGTAAAGGAGTGCAACACACCATAGGAGGAGCCCCCAACCCTTCTGATAACACATTAACTAATTAGGAGGCCAAAATGCAGTTTCAGGTTCATGAGCAAGGCTTAAAAGATAGATTAGGATATGGGAAAAATTGTTCTTAGTCAAGTAGGGATGTCTTGTGTAGGAAGGGATACCTAGGTGTATTTTATCCATTAACTAAATTATCCTACCCTAGTCCTATCAAAATTTCATAGACATTACACAAGTTTTCCTCAAAACTTTTTTCCTTTATACCAAGTTATTCTATCATGTCAACCTTCATCTCTTCACAAGTGTCCAAAAATTAAAAAACTAACTTTTTCCACCTTAGCGTTAACATCTAGAATGTTATCCCTAAATGGTTAAATTATTTTTATTATAAATAGAATAATTCCATAATTTAAAATATAACTTTCCTTAATTTTGTCCTATTTTTCCTATGCATACTGGTAACTTTTAAACCTTTAATACCTTTTTTTGTATTGTTCATAATAAATCACACTCTTATATGCAAGATCATCATAACCTATTCTTTCTTCCATCAAGTGTACTGATTCCAATTAATTTTCTACAAACTTTACGAACAAAAAAAGTGTCTTTACAAAGAGTTACACTCTATGATGCTTCTAGAAGTAGACTAGCTAGACGCACAATAATGGGTTATAGTTTTTTGCAGAAACTGACACTGAACTATGAATTTTTGAGAAAATGATCACTTTGAAATGCAAATTTTTTTAGTGGTTAGGAATTTAAAGATGGAGTAAATTAGATTTTTTAGGATTTTCTATCTAGATTCTATATTTACTTTTTATTTTTTTGAATTGATTTTATTGAATTATTTTTTTTCTTCCACAAAAATTAGTTTGTAATAAAAAACCTTATTTTGAAATAGTGGTATTTCTTTTGAAACACAACTTTTTTTTTGAAATAGATATCACTGTAATTCTTTCAAATTTAGTTTTCTAATATCCATATCGAAATTGTGGAGCTGGTCTGTTGTCGTTATGCTTAGTATTTAATATTTTTTCACATTTTAAAGTTGATGTAACACTAATAGAGAGATACATCACTTTTGACACATGTAAATTCTTATATATTTATTTGACTTCAATTTTTTTTTTTTTGATTGGAAGAGGACTCAAATATGGGCAGTGTGGCTATTTTTTTTAAAAAAAAATTCTCTTAGTTACTATTTTTCCATGGGTGTCCAATATAAAGGTTTATTTTCTATAACAAACCTCTATTTAATTCATGTTACAAAAATTATACTTATTAAATTCTAAATGTATCAAATTCATAGTGATTAGAAAGCTCATTGAGATTACTTCTATCATGCAAAATGACATATCTTTAGTGCTCCATCTGAACCTAGTAATTGAATTTGGAAGCCATGAAAAAACTAAAAATCTTCTAACATTTGGAGAAAACATGTATTTAGCTTGTTTCAATAGAAGCTATGTTTCTACTGAAACTTTGAAATTTACTTCTGATAGGAAAAAAATCATATAGTTTCTATTGAAACTAAAAATACGGGTTACACATGTGGTTAATTTACCTTAGGTAGCTTCGATCAAAACTATCTAGGTAGTTTCTATGGAATCGTTTCTCATCCTTTAGGATTTTCTCGTTTTTTTAAAAATAAAAATTCTCATATAAATATAATTTTATGTTTTCTCTTTTAACATTCAAATCAAATTAGATAATTCGCACTTCAATTGGGAGTGAGGAAATATTTTGCAACTTGTCTATTTTCAAATTTTGGAAGAAGAATTTATGACATGGGAAAGATAGATAAAGAGAAAGTAAATATGAATGAAGAATAACTCATGAACAAGAAGACGAAAATCATCAAGAAACATTACTAGGATACTATAGGAGGCATGGTATACATATGCAATCATTTTTCCAATCCATATTTAATTTATAGTGTACAACCATATTCTAGACTTTTTGCATTTAGTTAGGATTAGGGTTTATTCAATTAGGAATATGGTAAATCTTAACTTAGGGTTATTGTTAACTTAATCTGAAAGGTTTATTGAAACATGAATATTTAGGATTAGGGTTTATTACATTATATTAATATGCTTTTTTTTAAATGAATATTTATATTTAGAGTTCATTTTAATTATCGTATTTTAAATTATGAATTTATTTAGGACGTAGTCAACTGGGAAAACCTACCAAGGTTGGAGAAGGTTCATTCCAAGTTCAAAAATGTACATGTGCATCTCTCACAAATACTATCACTTTCTAGATTTTTAGATCTAGGCAGCTTTATATATTTATTTTTTAAATTTTAGAGACATTTCCCCTTACAAACCCATGTGATTTTATTTGCTATATCATGCACATGGAGTAGTAGATGATGAACATGTTGGACATGAGAAAATTAAAGACAAAGCAATGGATATTGAAGAAGGATCATTTGAAGCTTAGATAAAAATGTATTTAATATTTTTCTTGTTATGTATATACACATATGTCCCATAAACATATTGTATCTTAAGTATTTGTTTTGATTTTTCTTGGAGCTTGAGATCAAACAACAAATGAGAATGTTAATCTAGGTCAAACATTGATGTGAAAAATTAATCATAGAAACATAGATGATTTCATTGAAATGGATGTGGAAAATTGAGAGAATGCGCTAATCAACCTACATATACTATGAAGAGGAAATTAAATAAATGTTATAAAGAAATAATTTCAGAATTTGGGAATGTTAATACAATGGAGAAAAATCAACTATTATCAATTTCACTTCTTAAAGATGAATTAAAAGAGCCGTTTAAACTAGTGGGTATAGATACAAGTATAAAAAAAGGAAGACTTCTAATATACAAAAAGATATTGTTGAAAGTTTTAAGGAAGGGTTACATTTCATTGGGAAAAAAACTATATCTACAAATAAATCCATTCTAAGAAGAGTGATATTGTCATCTATTTTAAATACGAAATTATTGCTAAAAAGATAGATCTCTTCACTATCTTCTTATATTGGGTATAGTCAAAAGACAATATTACATTATCTAAAAGGGAGAAACAATTTAGATGAAAGTACATTAGAAGGAAATTGGGCACTAATGTGTAGAGCTCCTTGATCTGATAGGATTGTGGAAATAATTAAGAACTTAGTTATTCAATTTTGTATTGATAATACTCTTCCTTCACTAAATAGAAGAGATATCATCAAGAAGAGGATTGGGAATAAGGAATATATTCTACAGGAAAAACATAGGTTGGATGTCATGCAACATGAATTGTATCTCTCATTTTTAAATTTAAACCTTGACACATAGATTGGACAAACAATGTTTGAAATATTGAAACCCTATTTTGTGAGGATAAATAAATCTTTTGAAACATGTTGTTGTTGATATCATGTTGAATTTGATTTGTACTACCAAGGTTTCTAAAAGATGATAGAAGAAAGTGGTGGTTCTCAAAATTCTTTTCATAAATGACTAAGCCAATTCCTAACAACAATCTTATGTGACAAACCAAATAATTGTGCAATGAGTGAAATATATTTCATAAGAGGAACTTGTATAACATTTGGTAACCTGACTAAATTACCTTTGAGAGATGAATATACTAATATGATGAGGATGGTAAAATATAAGAGATATAAGTGCATAAAGTTAGAAACAAAAGTTGGAAAGCAATCAACAAGGTCTACAAGATGATATACCTATTGGAGAATTTATGTCAAATTTTTGTACATTGATTCAACCATATATATGTCATGCTTTTTTTGCTATGTTGGAAGAAAAATAGTTTCAAACACTAAGATAAACTTTCCCACTCAGAACCATTTTATCTGTTGTTGACTTTGCAAAGAATTACTCTTACATTTCTCAAAGACAACTTCAAGTGGAATACTACTTCATAGAGCAGGTTACTATTATGGTTCAAGTGTCTTATCAACATGCACAAATTGATTTGAATGTTGTGGAAACTATAAATAAAGCACGAGCCATTAAAAAAAGAGGACCACTTTTACATTAGTAATGACAAATAACATGACACACATTTTGTGGAACATTGTTTTTAGTCATTTTTTGAATATTTGAAAAATAAACGGATGAAAAAGGGAAAAAAATATTTTTTATGGTTAGATGGATCTGTAGTAGAATTTAAATCAGCTAGACAAATTTATGCCTTATGAATCCTTGATTGATACCTATATATACCACATTTGAAGTATTTTCAAGAGTCGACATGCAAAGGGTGAGCATGATGGTCAAGGAGCCTATATCAAATGTGCTTTAAGAAAATAACACGTGGACTATAAAGGAAATTACATTAATGATTCTCATGAGGTGGTTGAGTGGTGTAAAACATATTTTATGGTGCCAACAAATACATATAACACGTCATCACAAGCGAATTGATTCATATCGTTTAGAGTGTTTTGAAAGGTATCAGCTATAAATTAATTTGAATATTTAAATTGAACAAAATTTATATTTAATATGTTAGGTGATAGCTAAATTATGTACACACATGTATAAAAATCATTTTTTATATTTATGTATGGACCTTACATTTAGGTGCCTATAGAAAATCAGCTCATGCATGCAAGAGGGTAGAGAAGACACAATCTTTGTATTCTGTTATGAGTACAAATAGTAATGTGTGGTTATTGTACACAAGAGAATACTCATTTTTTTTCTTAATTGCATTGATGAAAACTATGATGGTTTCATTAATCAAGAACATGGATCATAGAGCTCATGATGTGGGATAGGCTACTAATCTAGGAGAATAGGTTGATGCAAGGAGTGGGAAGGGGGGGGGGGAACTAGGGGTGGACAGATTGCTACTTTGGGGGATAGGAGGATGTTGATCTTCCATGTAGACCAATGTATGTAGTATGCATGTATAATGTGTAAACCTAAAATTTAAATTTAAATATGGCATTTAATAAACTTGAAATTTATTATAATAGAATTTAAGAAACTACAAATCATAAACATGAAATTAAACATATAATACATGCACATGAATAAAAAATATTTTTCAAAGTTGAAATCAATGCACATTTACATGTATCAAATTTAATTTTAATATATATAGGTCTTAAAACATAAATGAACATACACATGTTTGAAATTTATTTTTGAACATTCAAAATGAGCATGCACATATGGACCCAAAAAATGACATGTATATAACATGCATACATGTGTGTTTTACTTCCTAAACTTCAAATTTGAATGTTTTACATGTGCATATATGAACCCTAATAAAATCCTAACATTTACCGAATAAGACCCTAATATATACCCTAATAAAAGCCTAATCTAAACTCCACAAAAATGTGTAATCAAAACCCTAACCTTAGAAGCTTAGTTAGTGTCCAAGTGTATTTTTTAATCTTAAACTAAACATGCACTCTCGAAGCCTAAAAATTATTTTAATTCTAGCTCTAATCATAAGTACTTTTTAATGATGATGTAAGCTCTAACACTAGAATAATAATCCTAAGCTAGACACAAAACCCTTATCTTAATTCTAAACCTAATCTCTATAATGTACATGCACGATAACTTCATAATTGAATTGATTCATAGTTAATTTATATCATGTTTGTCTACGATAACTTCATAATTGTTGATTAAGTCTAGAGAGTATAGATCACATTGTTGGACTACCTGACACATAAATAGGTTAAATATAGAACTAGATCAAATAATAAATTAAGGGGTCCTAATATAAAATGTCTTATACTTGGATCCTCATTTAGGATTCATTCATAAATAAATCCTATATTGGAGTTTCTATATACAAATGAAAATATAGTTCAAGCGATCTTTAAAAGATGGCTTAAGGATCCAGAATATCGAACTTTCTATATAAATATATGATATGAATTTCTAAATTACAAACTTTTTATGGTCTCTAGTTTTTAAATATATGTAGTAAATTTAAAGGGCTCATAGCATGGACCTAGGTTCATGTTATTCATTCACGTGGTTTACTAATACAATATTTTTTTAAGGTATTTTAAGTTATGTACAAGTTATTTATATGAATTAGGAAACTCTATAAATTTGACTGTGTAACACTTTGTTAATTTAGAGTTATCATATTAGTGACCAACTCTATCATGAATGCAACACATAACCCTTGAATCATTTCTTAAACAATGCTAATATACTCTCCGATAGAAATACCATCAACACTTATGTTGAAAACTATTCATATATAAAAAAAATTGATTGGTAAAAGACCGAAGCCAAGATTAAATATAGTTTTTTTTATTATTATTATTATTAATTATTATTATTGTTGTTGTTATTATTCTTACTACTACTATTATTAGTTTAAATTTTATTAGAGTAAACTCAAACCCAAGACCTCGCACATAAGAGACTCACAGTTTACCATTCTATTTTACGTCCTCTCTCTCTCTCTCTCACACACACACACACACACACACACACACACACACACACACACACACACACACACACACACACACACACACACACACACACACACACACACACACACACACACATACATACATACATACATACATACATACATATATATATATATATATATATATATATATACAAACATACATACATACATACGTATATATACATATATACGTATATAGATACACACACACACACACACACACACACATGCTAAAATAATTCTTTAATTTGGAGTAGTACATGATTCATAAGAAATTATTAGTCATGATAGGTATGTTAAATAATATAGCTCCGAATTCATATTTTCATATTTTCATTGATCCTCAATAATAATAAAATATTTTTTAATAGTGTCCATTTGCTAATCAGATCTTGAAATAAGATTTATTCACTTGCGCAAGCATAAGTTTCTTCAACCTGACCATCAATATTACAATAGAGAGAAAGCTATTTCATCAATGGTTATAACTAAATATTTTAAATTTTAGTTTGAAGAGGTGTGATTGTGATTAAATAACAATCCCATTTGCTCAAAATAATATGAAACATGAAAATGATTACATGAACAGTAAGAACAAATATATAAGATCTATATAGATATATTAATATAAATAATATGCTATTAATAATATCTAAATAAATATATTTGACCTTTCTATTCTTCCATCCTTTCATCCTCATAGTGACTTAAGTGTGATCCGAAACATTGATACAAAAAATAACATACATAATCGAATCCAGAAATAAATCTTACTTATGTAAAGAGTACTAATATATAATGTAAAAATAAATTAAATATAAATATCTTCAAACATCAGATAAAATGATAGGAAATAATTAAAATGCATAGAAAGTAAATGCTACATTCTATTGATGTCGGAAATTTTATTTTTAATTACATATGTCGTCTTGTTTTGATTGAATGCGATGTAAATATTACATCCCTTTTTAGAGAGCTGATAAAAGTAAAAATCAACAACGTCGTAATCAGAAAGCAATTTTATGTTGCAATGTGGTAATTCTATAGAGAGATTCTCTTAATTGTTTTCTATTGGATTTCATTGCATACCATAAAAGTAACCATAGTACAGATAGGAAAAGGAAGCATGTTATATTGTTTTTTTTATACGCAGCAACTAAAAACAGTATGCTTTGCTCGAAAGAAAATATATAGATGGCATAAAAACCATTAAGAGAAAGCAGACAACAATTAAGGTGATGTAGAAAAGACAAACGAACATATATTAGTTTTGATAAGCAGCGACAAAAACAATAGTAAATGTGGCGCTCTACATTAATGGCCCCTTCATCGCCGAAAGCATATTCTTGGATATGCTTTGTTCGAAAGGAACTATTCGGCACATTCGTTGCATACTAATGATTTTATCATTTTCTTATTTAGCTTGGTTTTATCGTTTTCTTTTTTAAATGAATGCCGAGCGTTATCCAATGAAAGATGACGACCATAGAGTGGACCAGTAATGGCTTAGTCTTCGCACATTTAGTACTATTTAATCTTAATACTGGAAATTTTATATATATATATATATATATATATATATATATATATATATATATATGCCGGTGTCACGTACTCAATCGTCCAACAATCCTTTAGTCGTCCTGATAAGGGCTTAAAAAAAAAAACTGTGAAAACAAATAATTGATCTCCACATAGCGGCATTAATAGTTTTTTTTTAAAATTACTTTAACAAGGGAAGAAATTAAATAGCATGAGATGCCACTCTATCGGGAAAATCATCATAAAAAATGTATTCAAGTAGTACGAGAATCATTAGCTATCTTAGAACCAATCCAGCAGAAGAGTTAAAATAGCAAGCCCTACAGTTTATAAATAATAATAATATATTAGAGACCCTACAGTTTATAAATAATAATAATATATAATTATCACCTTTGACATCACCTGTATTAAAAATTAGTTTTATCCATCACAATTCCGTGGCATGTTTAATTTAGTGCGTTATAATACTAAATTTTTCACATTTGGACCACTTCATCCAACTTTTCTATTCAGATTTGTTCAATTATCACCGGTCGTTTTAAAGCATGCACGTATCCCGAATATTATCTTAGTCCAGAGGTCAAAAAGACGTATTCTAATTCATAATGATATTTAATAATAATAATAATAACCAATATGATATAACCTACACTGGAAAATAGTGATAAATATATATCTTTAATGCCCTGGAATTTATCGTATCTAAATTTCAAACATTTCAGTCAAAACATGCAAAGCAACATCTGAATTCTAAGATTTAAAATTGGTTAGAGATTAATCTAATTTTGAGTTAGTGGTCTCATAATTACAAACCTTCTCAGCTTGTCTCTAATGTTCAATATTTTCAATTTTCGAATTTTGGTGCTCAAGTCTTAAGATATCACATGTTAATGAAAGGTGTTGAGATACGTGTTCTTTTGTCTCTATCATTATCCTTGACCTTTAAAGGCATGTCTGGCAGTGGGAATATGAGTGAAATCGACATATGTAAATTCTTAAAATTTTGAATTGTATGTTTGCAGAAAACATAAATTATTGGGTCTCTGAATTCCCCATCACCGAGCCAAACAAGAATAGGAATATTTATTCTCATTTTCTATTTCAAAATAAATATTTCAGAATAACAATTCCAATTCTCATATTTCTATTCCATTTGGTTCGTGGAATTTTAAAAATCCGGATTTCTACAAACCTTGGTTTAGCGAAATCAAGGTTTTGTATATCTTCATTCTGATTTTTGGGATTTTACTGAAACTGTTTGTTTCACTCAGAAAATGCATGTGAAGAAACATTTTTATGTGTAATCTTGGAGTTAAAGGAAAATTTCAAAAAGTAGTCCAATCTATTGTTTTTACACTCCTTAAAAAATAAAACCAGGTTTTGATTTTCAATTCCTACTATTTTTAGGAAGTTGGAAAACCTAGTTTTGAGGTAAAATTGGAAGTCTCGAATGCTAATTCCATTTTGCAAATTTTGAAACAAACACACAAATTTTCAAAACTGGGTTTTGAAAAAGCCAATTCCTGTCATCTTCCAGGAACCAAACAGACCCTAAGAGGTTAAGGTTCCCAGTTTGATAAAAAACTTAACCTCTCATCCAAGGAAAAGATTATGCATTTGGAATGTGCGACCAAATGTTGAGAAGAAATCAGATTGAGATTTATGAATGAACACGACAACAATTATTGAGATTTATGAATGAAGACAACAACAATTCGAATGCCTCAATGGCATATACCTCCGCAAGAGATGAAGTCATTTGGCATCAAATGGAACATCATTAATAGGTCTAGTGAGATAATAAGTTCAAGAGTCTTTGAACCGGGAACAAATGACACATGGGACAAGAAATGTTGAAACTAACCTTGTGGAAATAAAGTGGCGATATTTGCATGGAGAAAAGGAAAATATCAAAATAATGATGCATATATTTTGATAGAATTCCCAATAGTTTTTGAGGAACGAGTTGCAAGTTGTTTGAATAGATATCTAGAATATGTTATTTTAATAAATGAAATGTGCTACTTGCAATTTGTGAAGACATATCTATAATAGTGTGAAGCCAAATAATTCAATGGTTACCTCAAGAAGTGCTACAAGTACACATGCACAATACATTGGGATAGATTTATAGAGATAACAACATAGGTGACTTTCTGATAAACTGCATGAGAGAAGTTTTATTTTCTTGCTATTTGCGACATGGATAATGTTAGATTTGGACAGACTATTTTTAGAGATGTTATATTAAATGAACCATACTTTAATGCAAAAGAATCTTTGACTATTGGACCCAAGAATGGAGGTCATTTTGTTTACATCATACAGTCATCACTCAAGGTGAAAGTAAAAAATTATGTTGTCTTTAATAAAGGAAAACAATACTCAATGTAAACTATTCAACTTTAATGATATAAACATGGTATTTGTGTTTAGAATTTGAAGATGATGTAAACTGAAGAAATATGTGTAAACTGAAGAAATATGTGAAATTGGATGAATTTTATGTCTATAATTTTTATAAAAAGGTTGGGTAAAACTTTATTCATCTTTTTTAAATTTTTATGTCCCTTTTTCTGTTATTTGAAAATATGCTATAGATGACACATATAGCTAGGGTTAAAAAGGGAAATATTAATTTTTGATATATATTTTCTTTGTTATAAGTACTCCTATTCAACCTTATTAGGAGCAAACATTTTTTTATCCTCCCATCAAAACATCCGTATCAAATCTACACCTTTTTTCTAAATAAATTACATATTCTTGAAGAGGTATCTCTCATCAAGTGATAAATATAATTTTTTATTTCTTTTTATAGGATTTACATTTCTTTTTCTTTTTTTGAGGGACTATATTCTGAAATGTTAAAATATCAGATTATAATATTTGGAAATTATAAGATATTATAACTAATTAAAAGACTATGAAATTTATATAATGATTATATTGACTCCAAGATCTTTAAAAGGGTATTTTTAGTTTTTGCAAAAACAGTTGAGTTTTGATAGAGAAATGACATTTGACCTAAATAGATTTTTAGATCCTAAAAGGTGACACAAACCTATACTTTTACCTAAGAATTAAATCACTATGATTGATAAGAGTAATATATATAAATTCACATTAAAATCACCCAAGAATGTAGGTGCCAAGGCTTCTTGTATGACCACATAAAACCAAATCTTAACCATTTGTGTTTTGAATAGCCAAAAATCAACTATGGCAATACAAGGATATAATAGACTCTATGTGACTCCACCTTTGAAAAGGGAATGATTCCATTGAGTTAGTCATGCAAAATAGTGTGAGCACATGAACTGTTAGATGGAAATGCATTAATGGGAACAATTTCTTCCACCCAGCCAAGCATATTATGGATTTATGAAAATATTAGATTTAATTGCTAAATGAAGAAATGTGAAGAGATTTGAGTATATTAATAGTACATAGTGATCGACAAAATAGATGAGACACTAGGATTTGGAGGTAAACTTTAGTATTATGCTACCAATATTTACCTTAGCTGCTAGATTCCATGGAGGATGGTTATGAATCATGCCACTTATTTGACATAATGCTTTAGAGGTTGTCAGTCCCTCCATCACTACAATCAAAAAGTCCCAAAATTCTTTAAAAAATAGATTAAAAAGAGATTTCAAACTAATTTTGAACAAATATGATCATCATATGGAAATGTGAGATGATTCATTTGCAAAAATCTCTAAGGATTTCAAATTGGTTTTGAAAAAATTTGATCATCTATGGAAATGTGAGGTTTTGAAATCATTAAAAACCTTTGATAAAATACATGAGTTGAGTAGAAGGATAATTTTAGAGATGGAGACCTTTAATCTCAAAGGGAATATCAAGATCAAATGAAGTGATATCATGTTAATTTTAAGGAGCTCCTATCTCCTTACAATAAGCATACTAGATTCTCAGACTTGACATTGGTTCTGATATTTTTTCTTTATCACTTAAAGGAAATGAAATCTTCATGGAAAAGAATGGTGATCAATAACGATTATTGCATTAGATATGCTTAAATGGGACTCTAGGAAAATTAGAAGCTATCAAATCAAGAGAGGACTCATTGGCTTTTTTGTACAAATCACGTATCCAAGATTTTCATTTTCATCTTTATAAATGGTGACTTTTGGTAGCTTTGGGTCAAAGGTTAAGGATCTGACCATTCTCAGGTTAATTTTAACAAGGTTAATTAACCTCACAAAAATTACATAATGAAGAGGTAGTTATAAGCTATAGAAGAGTCAATCTTAATCTACAGTCTATATTAGGGGCCTTTTTGCTTTATAAAGGGGACATTTTAAAACTTAAATAATGGAGATGACAATTTTATCAATGAAGTAGTATTGCTTAATGTATTCATAAGCAAGTTAATTTGAAAGTATTTTCAATACCTTTGGTTGTTCAAATTCTTATCAATTATATTCATTGTAGGAGGATATAGAATTTTATTCTCTCTCTTTTGCGAAGACAATTAGTTAGTTATAACTCTATTATATTCAATCAAGCATGATTCTTGGTATCTTGAAAATGTGCCCATTATATTTAAAGTTAAAATTTCTTAATTCATAACTATATTCTTAGTTTATTAGTCTTCATGATTAAGTTTGAATCTTTAATATTATGAGTTCTTGTTAGGAGTTTGTATATTCTTTGAGCAACAATGAAGTGTTGCAAATCTTGATACTTGTTATTATCTCTAACTAATGCAATCAAAATTACTCAAACAATTAACAGAAACATAAGAGAGAAAGAACACAAAAATAAATATTAGAACTCCAAAACTATTCTTATTCATCTTCCCAATTCTCTTCACCTACAATAAGAGGAAATACAAATCTGAAATTACCATTTTTGAATTTTTTTTTCATAAAACTATTTTTCTGCCATATTTGGTAATTATTTAGAACAACTCAAGAAAAGGTGAATTTAATTTTTGAAGCTCCCTAAAAATGATCTAAGATGAATGAAAAACTAACATTCAAAACTGGACATAATATTTAAAGTTTATTAATAAATATCAACTTTCTAAAATCTAAGAAAAGCATTACAAGCATTTTTAAAACTATTAAAAGCTCATGCATCATAAACCCACTAAAATCTCTTGCATCATTCTCCTCTAGTTGAAAGAATGCAACTCTTGCAAGTTGGTTTTGAATGTGTATAGTTTTATTTCTTAAACTTTTCCTTCCATTGTATCAAACATTGATTTTATTAACTCAGAGGAATGCAAGTTAATTCCTTCTTCCTAGTCTTCCAATTTAACATGATACCTTTCAAAACATTCAAATACCTCATTAAAAAAAACCTCAAACATCTTCATTTTAAATCTCATTATAAACAATCATTTCTATTTTCTCAATTTGAACATAAGGCTAAAAATGACAAAATGATACTTCCACGGTTATGTTTATCTTGGCTTCTTCAATTCTTGATGTCAAACAATCATGAGCATACTCACCATTTCATTTTTTGTATCTTCCTTCTTTTTTTGTATCTCTTCTTTCCTTTTTCTCTTTTCAATATTCTTCTGAATATGGCATATGATTAATCTTCTTTTCTGGGAGGTAACATTTTTGCATTTCTAATTCCATTAGCTTTCTTAACTATTAAAAGCTTTGTTGTAATTCTCTTAACATTTCTTTCAACTCTAATCACCTCATCTCTTCCTCCTTTCTCTTCCTCTCTTTCTCTTTTATTTTATTTTCTTCTATCCTCTTCTACAAATACTTCATCAATAAATCCAACTCTTCAAACAAGTCCATCCTTTGCCACAATTGGGTGTTTTCTCTTTTCCACCTTCATTCTTTAGAAACTAGTTCCTCTTCTCAACCTGCATAAACGTAAAATCATAACCACACAAGTATAAAAATATTATTTTCTCAGATCTTTTGAGCTTTGATACCATATGATGCAACCAAAATTCCTCAAATAATTAACAGAAACATAAGAGATAAAGAATACAAAAATAAATATTAGAACTCAAAATTATTCTTTATTCATCTTCCCATACAAATTTGAAATAACCATTTTTGGTAATTTTTTCATAAAACCATTTTTTTCCCATTTTTTGTAATTTTTTAAAAACAACTCAAAAAATGATTTTTTTTAAAGCTTCCTAAAATTGAGATAAGCTGAACTGCCAAATAAAATTTAAAATTGGAAGTAATATTTTGAGGTTATTAATAAAATAAACTTTCTAAAAACTAAGAAAAGCGTTAAAAGATTTTTAAAAACTACTAAAAGATCATGCATCAGAAAGCCACTAAAAACTCATGCATCACCAACATTTTAAAAACTAAAGATTCACATCATACAAGGGACCCTTCCTTGTTAATACAAAGGAAGGTCACTTATTAAAGGCCTATCAAACTATTGTAAATAGTTTACAACATAAGATCTGTTAGGCCAAGTTCAATCATTTTCAAGGGGAAAATCTATTTACAAACAATATTAATTCAATGCCATGCTAATGTCAAGAAAGTTCACATTTGGACTACTTTACAGACCTTTTCTATTTTGATGGGTTTGATGATCACATTCTATTTTTAACCATTAACACATGTATTAGCCGAGAACATTGCCAATATTTCATGTGCATTATTCGAGCACAGTCACATTCATGCATAAATTTATTGAAAAACATGAAATCTCATGATAGTCAAAATCAACAAGATAGTGTTACAAGATACATGATCTTTTAACTATTATTTTATACTCCATTATAATGACTAATCCCAACTTTATTAAATAAATAAATGGTAGAGATAGTCAATTAAATGTCACTATGATAACAGTGTACAATAATTCATATAAATCCATAATTAGCTTTTATATATTTGTATATACTATTGTGTACTTTTTAAAATTTAATTGATGCTGGAGCATCCTGGGTGTAAGGGCGATCATGTATGACCCAAAAATGTTTTTTTTTTAGTCTTTTCTATATTAATAAGGACTAGTAGATAGGGTGGTTACTATTTATGGGAATTTGCTATTTTAAGTAAGTTTTTCATATGAGCTTGGAATTTTCTCATTTTCTACAAGAAGGTTAATTTTAGAGATATAAGCCTTCCATAAAAACCTCATTGCTCCAACTTGAGTATCAGAGAAGTTATTATGGATTTTTGGTAGAAAAAATTATAGAAAAATCTTCAAGCTCACCATTGGAGGCCTTAGATTTCCCAGATGAGGTCTAAAAACTCGATGGAAAGGCACTACCACAACTCTAAGCCTATAGATCAAGAGCTAGCATTTCTAAAAAGTGGTTATAACAACCCATCAAAGCAATGATTCGTGAGTTATGGCCTTCCGAAGTTGCACTACCCAAAATTTCTAAAATAATTGTCAAAGATGTATTTGTCCCACTCTATATGTTTTGTTAGCATCTATTGGCCCAAGGTATTAAGTTTAAGCATCTAGAACCTTCTTGAGCAGCATAAAATTGCCTATTTAAGGAAGGCCCAAACATTGTCTAGGATAGTTGTGGGTGAGAGTTCACATCTTGTCTTGCAAATTATTATACTGAAGGCACCCATGTGGGTTAGTATATTGTACTTATGAATTTTGTAATTTCGCATTTGTGGCACAAATAAGAAGTCCATATTTTGTTCTTGCAATTTTTTTGTTTCTTCATTTATGTTATGAGATTATAGTATTAAGGGGAGCATCCTGCATCAAGTGGTATCAGAGCTAGAATTCCTAAGTGTGTGTATAGATTGTCAACTGTGAGGTAGTTTACACTAGGACTATGTTTTGGGTTGAGCATGTAGAAATATCACTGATTCTAAGGTAGTTTGTCCAAGGGTTTTAGTAGAAGCACAGAAAATACCTCCACGAAGAGAGAATAGCAAAAGAGTTGTAGGTGTTACACAGAGGAATAAATCTTCCTATAAGAGATGAAAGTGAGGATGAGGATGAAGTAGAAGAAAATGTTAGAGTAGAGCCAATTCTAAACCCAAAGGAAGAGAGGGTTTTTAGGGCCATCTCCAAGATTGGAAAGTGACCTAAATTTAAAGTTTCCACATTTTTCGGAAATCTTAATCCAGAGGAGCTGATTGATTGGATCAATGAATTAGAGGAGTACTTTGAATATGGAGATATTGACGATCCTAATAGGATAATGTTTTTGAAGGAAAAACTAAAGGGACATGCAAATATGTAGTGGTAGGAGATTCAGTTGGAGCAAACTAGAAAGGGAAAGGAAAAAATCACTAGATGGGAACAAATGGTAACTAAAATAAAGTGACAATTCATTCTTGCAGATTATGAGCATGATCTATTGAAGAAAATGTAAGGGTTGAAGCAAGTGGGAAAATTTGTTCAAGAGTATATCGAAGATTTCTAGCTAGTTCTCATTAGAACCAACCATGCAGAAGCTAATAAGAAGAAAGTCACCCATTATCTTAATGGGTTAAGGCCAAGTATTCAAGAAGATTTGAGTGTGGTCCAAATAAGTAGTATTGAGGAGGCATACAACTTTTCCCTAAGAGTTGAGGAGAAACTAACCAAGAAGTTTGAAAATAAGAACAATAGAAGAGGTCATAGTTGGATATCTAGTGGTTGTAATGATGATCAAAAGAACAAGGATGAGGATGGAAGTAGCACTCAAAACTAGAGGGGAAACAATTTCAATCATTTCATGATCAAAACAATAGAGATCAAAGAGGAAGAGGCAAAGGACAAGGATCTAGAAGCGTTGGCTTGTGTGGGAAATATTTTCAATGTAGAGAAGAAGGGCATAAAGCATTTGATTATACGTAATTCCAAGGAATGGTAGATCAAAGAATAAAAGTCTAGACCAGAGTTGTACATGTTGATGAAGATGCAAGATCCTCACATTTCAAAGATGCTAAAAGAGGAGAAGTTCTAGTTAACCGAAGAGTTGTACTAAGTGGTGAGAATGAGCCTAAGCAAAGATTACCACAAGGTCATGGTCAATAAGCAATGCTTAGTAAAGTTTAAGATTGGAAGCTACCAAGATGAGGTACTATGCGATATCTATTATGAATAAGGTGTCTCAACCTTAGCTAATTTCTATTCTTATTATTATTTTTATAAATTTATTTTTTTGCAAATAATGTAATTAAGTGTGAGTGTACTCCAATTGGACATGTTGACATCTTGAATTGCGTGTAAGAAGATCATGACTAAAATCATTATGATAGATTCCTATGATGTGTAATAGCTATCTTTAGAAGATATGATGATGGGTGAAGACAGTAAGACATGTGGAAATTGATCGATGAGTATTGTACACTTGAGTCTCCATCTAGTACGTGGGGTTTTGGGTACCACCCCAAAAAAAATTTGGGTTTGTACTTTTCTAGAGAATAGTAAAACCCTAATACAATTGTTCTTTCAAAGTTTCCCTAAATATGGAAAGTGCATTAAATATAAACACTTTTAGGGTTGTAGATAGGAGAGAGAAAAAGTGTATTGTTGGTTGCTACTAGATAATTCTTCTATTTCCTAAAAGAACTTGCAATGCAAGTGTGTTGTAACCTTTGAGTTGAAGATAATACATTGTGTAGGTTTTGGAGGGGTGGGGTTGTTTTACCAAAAAAAATTCCCCCACTAGCATATCTTTGTGATCATGTGTTATTATTTCTCTATTTATTTTTTGTGTTCATGGTTGACTACAATGTTATTGTTTACATAATATTGAATCTAAAATTGTAAGGATTTAATAAGAATTTGCACAATACTTTTATTAAGGGATCACTCTAGGAAGTTGTTTCCACACCTCAATTTTCTTACAAGTGGTATTAGAGCTTGATCAACTTTTGATCCTAATTTTTGGCTAGGTTTTTGTTTTGAGCTGATCTCAAGTTGAGTGGGAGTATTTTTTTGAGCACTCTAAATCTTATTTGCAAATTGAGATGGATAGTAAATAATATGAGAAAATGGAGGTGGATAAATTTAATGATAGTAATTTCGAGTTGTGGAAACTCAAGATGGAATACTTTCCTGAAGATTATGATCAATGGGAGGCTACTTCACTTGATGTGAGACCCACAACAATATCTCAACTAGATTGGAATCTCAAGGATAAAAAAGCTAAATGTCTCATTAGAATCTATCTAGCTGATCCAATTCTCCTCAATGTTCTTGATGAGAAGACCACAAATAGTTTGTGGACATGGCTTGGGTCTATTTATCAGGCCAAATCTCTAGTGAACAATTTATTCCTAAGGAAGAAGTTGTATTCTCTAACAATGGAGGAAGGAGGATCTATTATACATCATCTAAATGCTTTTAATTTACTGATAGCACAATTGACATTATCTTGTGTGAAGATAGAGGAGGAGGATTGATGTATGACCCTATTGTGTTCCTTGTCAAATTCATGGGACCATCTTGTGATGGCTCTTGGAAGTTCTTTAGTCACTTTTAGAATTTTTGTGTCTTCATTGTTATCTGAGGCGATGAGGAGAGATTCATTGGATTGGGCTAAGGAAGCTCTTGTTGTTCATGATAGATCCAATGACATAGGGAAGAAAAATGACAACAAGTCTTGAAAGGGTAGATCCAAATCCCATGGATAATCAAAGACTCCTAGAAATTCCAAGGAAAAATGTTGGAACTGTGATAAGACTGGGTACTTCCATATAGACTGTAAAGAGCCAAAGAAGAAGAAGAAGGCCTCAAATTTAGGTTTAGAAAAATCTCAAGAAGATCATGATGCTTTCATTGCAGCCTTGGCAACGCATGCATTTGATGATGTGTGGTTGATACACTAGGCTGCTTCTTCCGACATGTCCTATCATCAAAGTTGGTTCTCAATGTATGAAGTTTCCAATGGTGGTAAGTTATACTTGGGTGATGATCCTCACCTAAAGATAGTTGATCGAGGATGAGTCACTATCAAATACGTTGATGGACAAGTAAAGAGGATTAATAGGGTAATGCACATCCCCAGTTTGGCACAAATCCTATTATCTATAAGTATGTTGAATGATGTAGGTGTGCAAGTTGTTTTTTTTCTAAAGATGGATGTAAGATTATGAGAGGAGCTATGGTGCATGCTAAGGGTACTAGGAGAGGTACTCAGTTTTAGCTTGATGCATGTATTTCTCAATGTAATAGTTCTTCTAATTCAAAGAAGAGAGTAGCTATCACTTCATCCCCACCATCTAAATGAGTAGTAAAGAAGGTTGTTGTTATTTGTTGTGATGGTAGTGTAACATGTGTAACTAAGGGTGCAAACAAATTGGAAGGAAAGATTCCTACAGAAAAGATAATGTTGTGGCATATGAGATTTGACCACATTGGTGAGAAGGGTCTCCGAACCCTGAGAAACAATAACATCATTGATAGGTTAAATAATTGTAATCTCAAGTTTGACTTCTACAAACACTATGTCTATGGTAAAAAAAAATGTGTTCAATTTTACTCTAGTTCTCACAAGGATTCTAATGTTTTGGATCTTATTCATTCCAATGTATTTGTTTCTATAAAAGTTTGTAAAATCTCCAAGTATGTATTGTTTGTATCTTTTATATATGATTATAGTAGAAGGAAATATATTTATTTCCTAAAATTTAAGACACAAGTCTTTAGTCGGTTCAAGGAATTTAAAGCCCTTGTAGAGAATCAAACTAGTAAGAAGATGAAGTGTGTGTAACTAACAATGGTGGTTAGTTTTGCTCAGCAGTTTTTGAATGGTTCTATAAAGAACAAGTTATCAAGAGGCATAAGAGAACTCCTTATACCCTACAACAAAATGGAGTTGCAAAAAGAATAAATAGGACACTGATGGAGAAGGCTAGGAGTATGCTTAGTAGAGTGGTGTTGAACAAATTTTTTGGGCTAAAGCTATGGCCACTACTTGCTGTCTAGTTAATAGATCTCCTACATCAACCCTTGTTGGTAAGAAACCCATGGAGGTGTCGTTTGGTAAGAAGCCTCCATTTAGACATATTCATATTTTTTATTGTGAAGCTTATGCATATGTTCTAAAGGAGAAAATATCTAAGTTGGAAAACAAACCTATCAAATGTATTTTCATTGGATACAGTGGTGGTGTGAAGAGATACAAGCTTTGGGACCCTACGACTAGTAAGGTGTTGTATAACATAAATGTTATTTTTAGAGAGCTCACATCTTCTCCTATTTTTCTACAACTAGATGAAAAAGATAAGAAAGAAGATATTGTTCAATTGCCTCCTACCCCTAAGAGGATTGAACAAAAAGACCATGTTAGGTCTAATGATGAGGAGATCTCTAGTAGATCTAATAGTTCAAAAGAAGAGGAAGAACAACCTCATCCTTGACCCTTGAGGATATCCATGAGAGTAAGATAGTAGCCAGAAAGGTTTGGTTATTCCATGTTAAATTCTAGTAGTGCTTTTTCTTTCATTACTAACATTAACGAGCAAAGATCTGTGTAAGAGGCTTTGGATATGGAACATGTAGGTTTTTGGATCGAGGCCATTGATAATGAGATGGCTTCATTTGATAAAAACAAAACTTGGGACATTGTACCTTTTCCTAAAGGACATAAACCTATTGGTAGGAAATGGGTGTTCAAGAAGAAAATTTTTGTAGATGGCACTGTTGAAAGGTACAAAGCTAGTTTGGTTACGAAGGGGTACTCACATGTAGATGGAATATATTATGGCGAAATATTCTCTCCTATTAAAAAGATGACATCCATTAGATTTCTATTATCTATTGCTACATCATATGATTTAGAGATAGAATAGATGGATGTGAAGACAACTTTCCTTTAGGTGATTTGGAGGAAGAGATCTATATGTCATAGCCTGAGTACTACATTGTTAAAGGTAAAGAATCTTTGTTTCATAGATTAAAGAAGTCTTTGTATGGTTTGAAACAATCTCCTATGATGTGGTGCCTTAAGTTTGATGCCTTTGTGTTGTTAGTTAGATTTGGAAGATCAAACTCAAATCATTGTGTTTATTTCAGAGTTGAAAATGATCACCTTCTTATTGTTGCATTATATGTTGATGATATGCTTCTATTTGAGAAGGGTAAGGGTATGATTTCTGATTTTAAATCTCAAATGTTAGGAGATGAAAGATCTTGGGTCAGCAAGGTACATCTTGGGTATGGAAATTGGTAGAGATAGGTCTAATAGAAAAGTTTGGTTGAGTTAGAGTAAGTATGTGAAGTCTGTGTTAAAAAGGTTTAGGATAACAGATTGTAGACCACTGTGTGTTCCTATTTCTATTGGAAGAAAGTTATCTATAGATGATTGTGCAAAATCTCCTAGTGAGGTGGACATGAGTAGAGTACCTCATGCTAATGTAGTTGGTAGTATTATGTATGCTATGCTCTTTACTAAACCAGACATTTCCCAAGTAGTGGGAGTTCTAAGCCAGTTTATGGCTAATATTGGATGGGTACATTAGGATGCAATTAAGTGAGTATTCAAATATTTGAGGGGTATATCAGATTACTCCATTTGTTATCATGATAACTCTATTGGAGCTCTGCATTTGGTTTGTATTCATGGTTTTGTGGATTTAGACTAGGCAGGTGATATTGATAGCAAGAGATTCACCAGTACTTATGTGTTCACTATGTTTAGTGGTGCCATCAATTTGATGAGTAAGTGACAACCTCTGGTTGTTTTTTCCACTAGAGAAGCTTAGTACATGGATTCTATTCATGTGTGTAAGGAAGCCATTTGGATTAGGGTATTTTGTTCTAATATTGGTGTTGATACAAGATAGCTTACTATTTTTTGTGACAGTTAGAGTGCTATTTTCCTTGCAAAGAATCCAACTTTCCATTGAAGAATGAAGCACATTGATGTGCAGTTTCACTTTGTGAGAGATATGGTAAAAGATGGAAAAGAAAATTTGGAGAAAGTAGATACTAAATATAATGTTGCAGATGCATTGATGAAACCAGTGGGCATAGAGAAGTTTAGATGGCATTTAGAGTCTATGGACATTCTGGCCAATGGCAATTAATTCTTGTTGCTCTTACAAGGTGTTTGACAAGTGGGAGAATGATAGCAATAAGGTGTCTCAACCTTGGATAATTACTACTCTTATTATTTGTTTTATAAATATATTTTTTGCAAATAATGTAAGTGTGAGTGTACTCCACTTGCACGTTTCGGCATCTTGAATTGTGTGTAAGGAGATGATGACTTAAATGGTTATGACAGATTTTGATGATGTGTAAGAGCTATCTTTGGAAGACATGATGATGGGTGAAGATGCCAAGGCATGTGGCAATTGATCATAGATTAATATACACTTGAGTCACCATCTAGCATGAATTATATAAGTTCTTTTATGGTTGTTGATAGGAGAGTGAAAAGGTGTATTGTTTTTTGCTACTGGATAAGTGTTCTATAACCTGAAGTAACTTGCACTGCAAGTGTGTTTAACCTTTGAGTTGAACATAATACATTGTGCAGATTTTAGAGGGGTGGGGTTATTTTACCTAAAGGTTTTCCCCCACCAACATATCTTTGTGTTTATGGGTATCTGCAGGGTCATGGTCAACCAAACTATGCTCTTAAGTGGCAATAAAAAAATAGAAAATCAGGTGTATGTCAACTTGGCGTGCAATTTTATACTTGTTATTAGCTTTATATCAAAAAGTTGAGAGAAAAAAATCTCTAGGATATTCATTATAGTTTCTAAAATACTAGGATGTATCTTAAAAAAATAAAATTTGATTGGTCAAAATTTTGAATTTTAATGCAATATTACAAAAAATTTGGAACAAAAATAAGAAGTAGACATATTCTGACCACCTTAATCAAAATAAAATGATAATATTTTTTAATAATATTCTAGATATAAGTAGTAGACTCATGCTTGGATGTGACGCATATTTTTTTGTATTTTAATTCTAAATAGATAATTAATAATTAATTTTTAACTTTAGTATTTTTAGAATAAAAAAAAGCTTCTGTCTGATCACCTTAGCTAATTGAAAACTCTGCAAAATTTATTTCTTCATTTTTTTCCCCTTATAGTGGAAGAAACATAGAATGTGATGCATGTTTTGGATTTAAAAAATGTTTTACCATTTGAAAGTTATAGTTATTTTTCAAGTAGTGTGTCAGTCAACACTTTATACATAACTCCATTTCAAAATATGTAATAATTACTTATTAAAATCATAATTTGACAAACCTTATAGTTATGGGAAGATAAGAACATTCTTAAGAAATCCATTTCATTTTATCAAATTTTTGTAAAAAAAAGAAGTCATCAGCTATATGCTTGAAGTAAAAATCACATAAAAACAAGCCACAAACACATTTTTAGGATGTTTTTGAAGTTGACCATATACGATTGGTATCAAAAGATATAGTAGACCTTATAAAGATATTAATTGTTTTCGTTTAACATCAGGGTGGGTGGGTAAAAATTTGGAATAGATTTTGAAATGGTTTGAGGCATTTCATAACTACATATTTCTTAGATCACCACTTTTTGGCACACCATGATCCTTCACATAACCTTATGTAATAGTATTTCTCTATTTGTTTTCTAGATTCATGGTTGACTGCAATATTATTGTTTACATAATATTGAATCTATAATTGTAAGGATTTAATAGGAATTTGCACAATACTTTTCTTATGGGATTAATGTAGGAAGTTGTTTTGCATTTGAGATTCCTTACAATATCATACCTATGGACATATCTCATATGTTTTTGGGTAGGCCATTAAAGATTGATAGGCATGTTGTACATTATGGGTGATAAAATACCTACACTCTAAATAAGGATGGAGTGAAACATAAGTTGAAGCCATCAAAGGATAAAGAAGAAAATGTATTTAGTGTTGCCAGAATATGTTTTGTTGATGGAAATGAGTTTTTAATGTATCAAGCATTAGCATATGTGTTTTGCTATAATTCCAAAATATAGTAAGTAAGAAGTAGAGGAGGTACCTGCGAAAGTTGCAAATGTGTTGGGAGAGTTTTTTGATATTGTATGAGATAATGTACCTGATGGATTGCCCCCAATAAGGAAGTTTAGTCACTAGATGGATTTGGTTCTAGGAGCTAGTTGGCCAAACAAGGTAGTGTACAAAATGACACCAATAGAAAGTGAAGAGTTAAATAGGAAAGTTCATGAGTTTTTACAGAAGGAGTTGATTTGAGAGAGTCTAATTCTATGTGTTGTACTAGCAGTATTAGCACCAAAGAAGAATGGAGAATGAAGGATGTGCATAGATTCTCGTGTTATCAAAAAGATCACAATATAGTATAGATTTCCATTGCCAAGGATGGATGATATTATATATTGTTTGAGTGTAGCTAAGTATTTCACAACAATAGACCCAACGAGTGGGTACCATCAGATTCATATCAAAGAAAGTGATGAATGGAAGACTACTTTCAAGACAAGAAAAGGATTGTATGAGTGGTTAGTCATGCCTTTTGGGCTGACCAATGCATCAAGCACTTTCGTGAGGCTCATGAATGAGGTACTAAAGGAGTTTCTAGGTAAGTTTCTCATTGTTTACCTAGACAATATATTGATATTTAGTAAGACATTGGAGGAGAATTTGATTCATATTCACAAGGTGTTTGATAAGTTAAGGGAAGAGAAGTTGTTCATAAACCAGATGAAGTGCAGTTTTGTAAAGGAGTTGGTATAGATGGGATTTGTAGTCATAGAAAAAGGTCTAAAAATGGACCTAGAGAAGGTGAAGGCTATCCTTGAATGGCCTACTCCGAGGAGTATGACATAAGTAAGATATTTTCATTGACTTGGTATATTTCACAGATGGAATATCCTTATGTCGATGGGATATCCAACAAGATCTCAAAGATTTTGGGCAAAAAAGGCATTAGAGTTGCCTTCAAGCTCACATCCATGCTGAGAAATTGTGTTCCCCCCATTAAATACCCTAGAGATGCCTTTGCAAATTCTGGTGTCTATAAGGTCATGTGCTCTTGCGGTACCCCTTACATTGGTGAAATGGGTCGTTCGTTCAACACTAGAATGAAGGAACATGCCGCTGACATCAAGCATTGGTGGGTCCTCAAATCTACTTTAGGTTATCATTCTTCTTCTACCAAGCATCATATCTACTTAGAGAGGATGCAAATTGTGTTCAGGGAAGACAACTTCGCTAAAAGAAAGCTCAAGGAAGCTATTGTCATCAATGATAACCCTTCTAACCTCAATCGTGATGAAGGATGGACCTTAAAGAGTTCTTGGCATCCTTTGTTATCCTCCATTCACAAATCACCTCACTCTTGACTCTCTATCTTGTCTCTTCTCCCCCTTCTTCTGGCTTCCCGTGGTCCCTTCCATCTCCTTTGGCACCCTCTTCTCTCTTCTCACCTCTCCCCTCCCTCACCCTTTCTCCCTTGTCTTGGCCCTTCGGCATGGTGAGCTCGTCGTCTTCTAGTTTTTATATTTTATTAATTTTCATTTATTGTTTTTTTTTTTTTTCCTCTATTTTCTCTTTTGCATATGCGTGTGCTTTTCTTTAATTTTCCCTCTTTTTGTCCTTGCGGTCATCTTCTTGGTTTCAATTTTTTAGGTATGTTGGCGTTGTTTTTTCCATTACTTTGGCCACACTCAGTGGTCTCTTGGTTTGTCTCTATGTTTTTTTTCCCTTGCTCGTCTATTTGTGGTTTCGCTTAATTTTGTTGTGCCCCTAACTCCTTTATTCATTTTCACTTTTATTTATTTTATTCTCCCTTTCATCCACTTATTTATATTTTTGTTTTTTCATCTTCGTGGTTATTTTTATAGGTTTATAGGCTTATATATATATATACATATATATATATATATATACATATATATATATATATACATATATATATATATATATATACATATATATATATATACATATATATATACATATATATATATACATATACATATATATATACATATATATATATACATATACATATACATATACATATACATATATATATATATATATATATCTATATGTATATATATTTATATATGTATATATATATGTATATATATATATTCATTTATTTATTTTAATATATATTTATATAAATAGGGAATAATATTGCTACATATATATATAAATATATATAACAATATCATTTTTGTTTTTCATCTTCGTGGTTATTTGTATAGGTTTATAGGCTTTTATATATATATATAAATAATATTGTGATATATATATATATATATATATATATATATATATATATATATATATATATATATATATATATATATATATATATATATGTAACAATATTTATATATATATATCAATATTATTCATACATATATAAGTATACATAACAATATTATATATATAAATATATATATATATATATATATGTATACATGTATATATGTATATATACATAATTATACGTATATACTTGGTTATATGTATATACACATACATATACGTATATACATATATATTTATATATTTATATATTAATCTTTTTTCAATATTTTCACTTTTTTAGATTTTTTAGATTTGTATTTTCTATTTATATATGAGTTTGTGGGTTCACAGTTCTCTCCTTGATTCATTTTTGTTCTCGGTGGATTTTATACATTTAATTCTTCTTTTATTGCTTAGTCCCCTTTGGTATATTTGACTTTCCTTTAATTTCACATCTCTTTAGCTTCTTTGTTTTTGCTCTCTTGGTTTTATTCAATTTGATGCGCTTTTATTTCATCTTTGTATTTATGTTCTCTCATCGATTCCTTTTCCTTTGGTTTTCTCTTCTTAAGTTAATTTTTCAGCTTGGTGGCTTCCTTTGGTTCATGTCTTTCTTTTCCCCCCTCTATTCCCCTCTTGGTTTATTTTTATTTTTATTTCATTTTTCTTCCTGTGGGTTTGGTGGGATGTCTCATCAACTATCTCTCTCTCCTCCCCTTCCCCTCTCCCTTCTATTTCTTCAGCTGGTTGGATCTGCATTCTATATATTTTCATGTTCTCTTTTCTCTCTAGCATCCTGATGATGGATCATGTAGTATGATCTGACATATTGATGAAAAATAATTATACACAATCAAATCCAGAAATTTGAGAGCACATTCATAAGAAGTTTTAGTAGTATCTGTGCACCCTTCATTGAAATAATGAGAGGGGATAGGAAAGAGTTTAAGTGGACTACAAGAGCAGATAACAGTTTTAATCTATTTCAATAGAAAGTTATTGAGTAGAATGTTCTAGCACTTTCTGATTTTAACAAGGTATTTCAAGTAGACTATGATGCTATTTGTATTGCAATAGGAGCTATTTTGAGCCAAGAAGGTTGACCTATTGCTTATTTTAGTGAGAAGTCAAATGATGCTAAAAGAAAATATTTTGTTTATGATCAAGAATTTTATGCTATAGTTCAAGCATTCATGAAGTGGAGACACTATCTTCTTCCTAAGGAGTTTTTTTTGTATACTAATCATCAAGCTTTGCAATGTTCGAATAGTCAAGGAAAATTGAACCAAAGGCATTTAAAGTGGTTTGATCTTTTGAATAGTTATACATTTGTTTTGAAACACAAAAGTGAAGTCTTAAAAAGTTGCAGATAGTCTTAGTAGAAGACAAATCTTGCTGATAGAAATGTAGATAGAGGTGGGTGATTTCAAGAAACTTAGTACATTATATATAAATGATCCTAATTTTGATGAAGCGTGGAAGGCTTGTACAAAACCTATTACACTTGACAAGAAAAAGTGGTTGGATTTCATGATCCAAGATAATATATTGTTCAAAGGAAGCTAATTGTGCATTCCCAAAAGTTCAATGAGAGAGAATCTCATTAGGGAGAATCATAGTGGAGGATTAGTTGGACAGTTTGGCAGAGATAAATCCATAGCTTTGGTTGCTTAAAATTAATACTAGCCACAGTTGTAGCAAGATCTGATGAACTTTTTACAAAGTTGCATAGTTTGTCAAATGGAAAAAGGATTGATTTAGAATACAGGGTTGCATCAGCCATTACCAATACTAGAGATGTTATGGGAGGATGTTAGTTTGGTTTTTGTTCTTGGATTACAAAGGACACACTGTAGGCATGATTCTATTTTTGTAGTGGTTGAGAGGTTTTCAAAGATGGTACATTTTATTCCTAGCAAGAAGATTAGTGATGCTATTGATGTAGTAGAGTCATTTGTCAAAGAAGTCATGAGACTACATAATTTGCCAAAGAGTATAGTTTTACATTGAGATACAAAATTTGGTGGGTATTTCTAGAGTACATTGTAGAAAAAGTTGAACATGGATTTTAAATTTAGTTCATCACATCATCCACAGAGTAATGGATAGATAGAAGATGTGATCAGAGTTTGGGAAACTTGTTGAGATGCTTGGTTGGAGATAAACAAAAAGATGGGTTATGATTTTACCATAGGTAGAATTTGAATATAATAATTATGTCAATAGGAGTACTATTAAATGACCATGCTAGATTGTATATAGGATTAGTCCAAAAAATTCTTCTGAATTGAGGCTTTTGGATAAAGGTGATATAAGTAGTGTGAAAGAAGAAGATTTTCTTGAACATTTGAAGAACATCCATGACGAGGTGAGGAAGCACATCATAAAGATGAATACACAATATAAGGCTAAGGAAGATGTGAAAAGGAGAAATAAGGAATTATATATTGGAGATGAAGTCATGGTTCATTTGAGAAAGAAGCATTTTCTAGTTAATACATATAATAAGTTGAAGATGAAGAAGTTTGGACCATATAAGATAATGAAAAGGCATGAGTTTGGAAATGCATATGAAGTGGAGTTTCTTTCTAAATTGAATATTTCACTAGTATTTATTATATCAGTTTTGATAGAGTATTATGAAGGAGGTGATGGAGATGAAGTTGAAAAAGTGTAGTGGAGCACTCCAATAGCTAGCTCAACTACTAAGGGGATTGAGGAGATACTAGATAGTCATGTTGGAAAAAGTACTAGAAACATAACGTATGAGGAATATTTGGTCAAATGGAAAGGGAGGCTAGTTGAGGATTCAACATAGCTAGCAAAGAGGGAGGTTAACCATCTTGGTTTTCCTCTTAACACCTAAGATGTGAAGGGAACACTTCTCAAATTACCTCAGATGTCTAATGTAGGAGCATCATTGGTGTAAGGGAAATCTTGCATCACTCAAAAATATTTTATTTTCAGTCTATTCTATTTTAATAAGGACTAGTAGATAGGGTGGTTGCTATTTATGGGAACTTTCTATTTTTAGTAAGTTTTTCATATGAGCTTAGAATATTCTCATTTTCTATAGGAAGGTTCATTTTGGAGATACAAGCCTACCATAAAAGTCTCATTACTCTAGCTTAAGTATCAAAGAAGATATTGCAAATTTTTTGTAGAAAAATTTATATAAAATCTTTAGGATCACTATTGGAAGCCTTAGAGTGCCTAGATGAGGTCTAAAAGCTAGACAGAAGGATGCTAGCATGATTCTGAGAATGTAGATCAAGGTTTGACATCTCCTAAAAGTGGTTATAATAGGCAATTGAAGCAACAATGAATGAGTTATGGCCTTCCAAAGTTGGGCTACTCGAAATTTCTAAAATAATTGTAAAAGATATATTTGGCCCACTTTATTTGTCTTTTTAGGGTCTGTTGGCCCTATGTATTAAGTTTGAGGATCTAGAACCTTCCTGAGTAACATAAAATTACTTATTTATGAAAGATGTGAACATTGTCTAGTATAGCTCAAGGTGATAGTTCATAGCTTGTCTTGAAAATTATTGTACTAAAGGCATCCATGTGGGTTAGCATATTGTACAAGTATGAATTTTGTAATTCTGCATTTGCAGTGCAAATACAAAGTCCATATTTTTTCCTTGAATTTTTGTTGTTTCTTTATTTATGGTATTAAGGGGAGCATCTTGCATCACGTGGTATCATAGCTAGAGTCCTTGAGTGTGTGTATAGATTGCTGACTATGAGGCAGTTCGCACCAGAACCATGATTTGAGCTGAGTGTGTAGATAGATCACTGATTGCAAGGAAGTTTTCCCTAGGTTTTGGTGGAAGCAAAAAAAATGCCTCCATGAGGAGAGCTTAGTGAAAGAGTTGTAGGTGTTACACCTAAGGGTTTTACATCCCTCCAAACATAGATGCAAGCATTGAAAGAAAAGATGTGTAGATGATTAAATCTTTCTATAAGATATGAAAGTAATGATGAGGACAAAGTAGAAGAAAATATTGGAACAGAGGCAATTCTAAACCTTGAGGCAAAAAAACTTTTTAGGGCCATCTCCAAGATTGGAAAAAGACCTAAGTTTGAAGTTCCCACATTTTTGAGAAATATTAATCTAGAGGAGCTGATCAATTAAAACAATGAACTAGAGGATTATTTTGAATATGAAGATATTGAAGATCCTAATAGGGTCAAGTTTTTGAAGGCAAAACTGAAGGGATGTGCAAAGATCTGGTGGCAGGAGGTTGCATTAGAGAAAAATAGAAAGGGAAAGGAAAAAAATCACCAGATGGGAACATATTTTAACTAAGCTGGAGCAACAATTTGTTCATGTGGATTATGAGCTTGATCTATTAAAGAAAATGCAAGGGTTGAAGCAAGTGGGAAAATCTATTCAAGAGTATACTCAAGAGTTCTACTGAGTTCTCATTAGAACTTGCCATGCAGAAGTTGATAAGGAGATAGTTGCCCATTATCTTAATGGGTTAACACCAAGCATTTATGATAAGTTGTGTGTGGTCTAAATGAGTAGTATTGAGCAAGCATACCAATTTTATCTAAGAGTTGAGGAGAAATTGAGCAGGAAGTTTGACAATAAGAACACTGAAAGAGGTCACAATGGGAGATCTAGTGGACGATCTTATAGTGGTCATAATGTTGATCAAAAGCACACGAATGAGGCTAGAAGTAGTAGTCAAAACTAGAGGGGAAACAATTCCAATCACTCACATGATTAAAAAAATAAAGATCAAAGAGGAAGAGGTAGATGACAAGGATTTGAAAGAGGTAGCTTTCATGGGAAATATTTTCACTATGAAGAAGAAGGGCCTAGAGCATTTGAATGTACCCAGCACCAAGAAAAGATAGATCAAAGAATAGAAGACTAGGCCAAATTCGCACATGCTGATGAAGATGTGACATCCTCACATTTTGAAGATGGTGAAAAAGGGGAAGTTCTAGTTAATCGAAGAGTCCTACTGAGTGGTGAGAATGAACTTGAGAAAAGAAGGAGCTTGTTTTGCACAAGGTGTAGATGTGAAGATGAGTGTTGTGATGTGATCATTGATGGTGAAAGTACTAAAAATGTGGTGTTAGAAATGATGGTCACCAAGTTGAAGTTGAAGATCCAGAAACACTCACATCCATACTATATTGCTTGGGTGCAAGATGACCACAAGGTCATGGTAATTGAGTAGTATAAACATTAAAAGCTATTAGGATGAGGTACTATGCGAGATCATAGCTATGGACATATATCATATGTTGTTGGGTAGGCCATGGCAGTTTGATAGGAATGTTTTACATGATGGGTGAACAAATACCTAGACTCTAACTCAAGATGGAGTGAAACATATGTTGAAGTCATTGAAGGATAAAGAAGAGAAGGTATGTAGTGTTGCAAGAATATGTTTTGTTGATGTATAAGAGTTTCTTAAAGATATGAAGCATGAACATATGTGTTTTTCGATAATTCCAAAAGATAGTAAAGAAGAAGTAGAGGAAGCACTTGTAGAAGTTGCAGACATGTTTTGTACATGATGGATTGCCCCCAATGAGGAAGATCATTCACTAGATGGATTTGGTTCCAAGAGCTAGTTTTCCGAACAAGGTAGTGCACAAAATGACACCAACATAAAGTGAAGGGTTGAATAGGGAAGTTCATGAGTTGTTATAGAATGGGTTGATTCAAGAGAGTCTAAGTCCATGTGTTGTACTAGTAGTATTAGCAAAAAAGAAGAATAGAAAATGGAGGATGTGCATAGATTCTCATGCTATCAACAAGATCACAATAAAGTATAGATTCCCATTGCCAAGGATGGATGATATTATGGACTATTGGAGTGGATCTGAGTATTTCACAAAGATAGGCTCGAAGAGTGGATAACATCATATTTTAATCAAAGAGGGTGATGAGTGGAGGACTACTTTCAAGACAAGGGAAGGACTATATTAGTGGTTAGTCATACCTTTTGGGCTAACCAATGCACCTATAACTTTCATGAGGCTCGTAAATGAGGTACTAAAGGAGTCTCTAGGAAAATTTTGTAATGTTTACCTAGATGATATATTGATCTTTAGTAAGATATTTCAGGAGCATTTGATTCATATTTGCAAGGTGTTTGATAAGTTGAGGGAAGAAACGTTGTTGATAAACCTAAAGAAGTGCAATTTTTTATAGGAGGAGTTTGTGTACCTAGGATTTTTAGTCTCAGAAGAAGGTCTAAAAATGGACCTAGAGAAGGTGAAAGCTATCTGTGAATGGCCTACTCCAAGGAGTGCAATATAGGTAAGATATTTTCATGGACTAGCTACATTTAAAAGAGAGTTCAAAAATAGTTTTAGCAGTATTTGTGGACCCCTGACTAAAACAATGATAGGGGATATGAAAGAGTTTAAGTGAACTACAAGAGCATATAAGAGTTTTAATCTAATGAAATAAAAGGTTACTAAGAAACCTATTCTAGCACTTCTTGATTTTAAAAAGGTTTTTCAAGTAGACTGTGATGCTAGTGGCATTGCAATAAAAACATTTTGAGCCAAGAAGGTAGACCTATTGCTTATTTCAGTGAGAAGTAGAATGATGCAAAAAGAAAATATTTTTCTTATGATCAGGAATTTTATGCTATAGTTCAAGCATTGAAGAAGTGGAGACACTATATCCTTCTTAAGGAGTTTTTTTTTGTATATTGGTCATCAAGCTTTGCAATATTTGAATAGTCAAGTAAAATTGAACTAAAGACATTTAAAATGGGTAATGTTTTTGCATAGTTATAATTTTTTTCTAAAACATAGGAGTGGGAAGTCTAACAAAGTTTTGGATGCTCTTAGTAGAAGATAGATTTTGTTGATAGAAATGTAGAGAGAGGTTGTTGGGTTGAAGGAACTTGGTACATTGTATCCAAATAATCCTAATTTTGGTGAAGTGTGAAAGGCTTGTCTAGAAGTTGCTATACTTGATAGGACAAAGTGGTTAGATTTCATGATCCAGGATAAAATGGTGTTCAATGGAAGCCAATTGTTTAATCCCAAAAGTTCAATGAGAGAGAATATCATCAAGGAGAATTATATTGGAGGATTGGATGGAAATTTTTGTAGAGATAAAACTATCACTTTGGTTGCTGAAAATTATTACTAGCCATAGTTGCAGCAAGATGTGATGAACTTTGTGCAAAGTTGTAGAGTATGTTAGATGGAAAAAGGAGTGAACCATAATACAAGGTTGTATCAAGCTCCATTACCTATACTAGAGAAGCCATGGTAGGATGTCAGAATGAATTTTGTTCTTGGATTATCAAGGATACAATGTAGGCATGATTCTCTTTTTGTGGTAGTTGACAGGTTTTCAAAGATGGCACATTTTATTCCTTGGAAGAAGACTAGTGATGTTATTCATGTAGTAGAGTTTCTTTTTAGAGAAGTGGTGAGACTATGTGGTCTACTAAAGAGTATAGTTTCAGATCGAGATACCAAGTTTTTTTGGGTATTTTTGGTGTACATTGTGGAAGAATTTGAAGATATATTTGAAGTTCAATTCATCACATCATCCACAGACTAATGGACAAAGATAATCTATAAATTGTGGTGCAGTTTGGGAAACTTGTAGAGATGCTTTGTTGGAGGTAAACCAAAAAGATGGGATATGATTTTACCATAGAAATAATTTGCATGTAATAATTCTTTCAATAGGAGTACTAGTAAATCACCATTCCAGATTGTATATGGGAGTAGTCCCAGAAATGCTTCTGATTTGAGGCAGTTGGACAAAGGTGAGATAAGTAATGTTGAAGCAGAATATTTTGTTGAAAATTTAAAGAACATCCATGAGGAGGTGAGGAAGCACATCATAAAGATGAATACATAGTATAAGTCTAAGGTAGATGTGAAAAAGAGATATAAAGAATTTTAGATTAGGGATGAAGTCATGGCTCATTTGAGAAAGGGTCATTTTCCAATGGGTACATATATTAAGCTAAAGATGAAGAAGTTTGGATCATGTAAGATAGTGAAAAGGCATGATTTTGGAAATGTGTATGAAGTGGAGTTGCCTACTGAATTGAACATTTTACTAGTATTTAATATGTTAGATTTGAAAGAGTATTATGAAAGAGGTGATGGAGATGTAGTTACAGAAGCCCAATGGAGCATTGTAGTAGTTAGATAGGCTATAAAGGAGAATGAGGATATACTAGATAGTTGTGTTGGAAAAAGTACCTGAAATAGAACTTATGAGGAATATAGAGTCAATTACAAAGGGAGGCTAGTTGAGGATTCATCGTGGCTAGTAAAGAAAGAGGTTAATTATATTGAATCTCCTTTGAACTCCTAAGATGTGATGGTGTCACTTCTCAAATTACCCTAGGTCTCTGATGTAGGAGCATCTTGGGTGTAAGGGTAATCTTACATCATCCAAAAATATATATTTTTCAGTCTTTTCTATTTTAATAAAGACTAGTAGATAGATTCATTACTATTTATGAGAACTTCTTATTTTTTGTATGTTTTTCATATGAGCTTGGAATGTTCTAATTTTCTATAGGAATATTCATTTTAGAGATATAAGCCTACCATAAAAATCTCATTGCTCTAGATTAAGTATCAAAGAAGTTATTGTAGATTTTCTATAGAAAAAATTACAAAAAAAATCTCCAAGCTCAACATTGGAGGCCTTAGAGTACCAAGGTTGTTGGAATTCACAAGTGGGAAGATTTACTTCTTGGGGGGAGGGGGGGAGGTGGTGAATCAGAAATAATAAAATTTAACCTCTAAATTTTTTAGCTGAAATCAGTCACATGCATGTAACATATCTAATTAATATGAAAGTAAAGACATGGATGAAAAGAGATAACACAATATTTGATCACCCAAAAACCCTTCAAAATGAGAAGGTAAAAGTGGGGTGGGGATGACACCTACAACTTATCACTGCAACAATATTTAACCGATTAGTGTTACAATGTTATGACCATCATCAATGGTCTGCCCTGTGAGAGGGCTGCCCTATTAAAGGCTCAACACCCTATTAAAAGTGCACCTATCTAAAGGATTTTACAAAAAATCACTTGGAATGTCACCCTATTAAAGGATTTACAATATGATTGTTAAACCAACCTATCACCATAGGATTTTCATTCTCCTAATACAATGGTTAGAACGTATACTATAATGTTTTGATTTAATTACTTACAACCTTTGATTGCTGATTTTAGATCGATGTTCAATCCCTTTTGATATGATCTTTCTTCATCTGATGTAAATCTATTCGAAGTGTTGATGCTCTATTCTACTTAATTGATTTTTCGATTGCCTTTTTCACTAAGTCACCTTTCACCCTTCTTCTCTTTCACTCTCTTCCACTTTGTAATTTTCTCTTCTTAACTCTCCCAACTTTTTGAATCATGAGGATTTTTCCATCTTAAAAAGGTTTCATGACTTAGGGTTTGTTATGAATCTATGATTGAGATTTATCTGTTTTGCCTATTTAGCATTAGAATTATTTCATTGGTTGCATGCAGAGTACATAGGAAATTCAAAAGATTTCATCTTATCTTTTAGAATACAAAATCTTTCTATTAGCTATCATGCACATGATTTACCTCTATGTTTGTGAAGTCATCAACTCATATGCTAATATTGTGTCACTCGGTAGTTACTATTTGTCGATGCTCAACACATGTTTGATTACTAGTGCTTGACATATATAAGAATTATGCCTTGCTTGCTGCCTATACTTTACTCTATCTTTGTATGCACCAATAGTTCACTCAACACATATATTGACTCGACATCTATTGTCACTTAGTATTGAGAAAAATGCTCGGCACTGTCTATTTGCTCGGCATCTAAATAGCTCGACACCTGTTGGATTTTTGGCTCGGTACATACTATAGCTCAACATTTTTATTATACAAGGAATAAACTTAGAAATTTCTTAAGTTTGTTGACACTCAATTGTCAAAACTAATCTGAGACCAACAATCTCCCCCTTTAACATGAGTGTCAAAAACACTTAACTATATATTGTGAATCTAATCTCTATGAGTCTAGTATACATCTTCTTTGTCATATGTACAAGACTTCAAAAATGTTCAAATTTTTGTGAAGGATTTTATACCTCAAACTTGTAACTCCACCTTAGCTGATGTGTCATTTCTATTTTCAAAACATCTAATGCTATATTTGTCTCATGTCAATTCCATGCCTTGCCTTATCATTCTACCTTATCATCTCTACTCTATTTTTACTCCCCCTTTCACACATCTTTCCTCGCAATTTTTGTATCCTTTTGGCTTTATTATTTCTCAAAATTTATCTCCTTAATCTCCTTATCTCCCCCTCTATTTTATCTCCTCAAAACTCAAAATTTAATTATCCATTTTATTAGCTCTCCCTCAATGTTATCTTCCTCAATATATTATCTCCCCCTTTTTGACACTTATGTCAAAGTATTCTATACATCAACTGAATAATTAGCCAAAAAGGATTTATTTAGCTCCATTATGATCTTCAGAGCAACATCCCAATTATCTAGTGAAATTTCTAGTGCTTTAAGCTAGATGGCTATCTCTACTATGAGGTGAATTAGGCCTTGTAGTGTAGAAAGATTTAGATCTTTCTTAATCACATTCTCTGCATAGAAGAGTTCTTTCTACAAAACTTCTAAGTGTGGGGTAATGAAAGATTGAATTTGGATCAATTTGTACCTTATGTTAGCATCATCTATTGTTAACACAGCTAATTCCTTCTGAGTGTGAAGTGTAGTAGCAAGATGCTTCTCACTCTGAGCTGAATCCTTGGGTAATTGCATGCTTGATATTTTTAGGTTCCTCTCCAAGCTCAATATTCTTTGGTTGGTCTCTTGTGTGGATAATGATGAATCACACAACTTTGAGTACAATGAGAATATATTCTCAAGTATTGCTTTTACCTTTTCTATCTTTTTTGCTAGCTCCACTTGTGAGAGTGCTATCTCACTTGATATTCTCTCATTCACCTTCATTTGGAATTTCCTTTCAGACCATTCTAATAATTTTGCATTAGTATCTAGGTCTTCATTTTGGACCTAGTCCACTATCTTGAATAGTTCCTTCATGATTGGCTTGGTTTCATTAGGTACCTGCAAGATGAATGCATCTAAAAAGATGTTTTTTTATTTCAATCAGAGTTTGCATTTGTTTATACTCATTTTTGAGTATATATTGTTTCTTCTTCTTCTCTAGTGCCTCTTGCACTTCATTTATTTGATCGTTCATTGTTGCATAGTCATACTTAGGAATCACTATCTCTTCATCAAGAGTAGGGTCTCCATAGTAAACAATTCTTGCAACCTTAGTGGAGCTCGAGGCTGGTGTTGATATTTGAAGTGGTACTACATGAGTGCTCAGCTATTGAGTTGTTCCTATAGGGATCCCTATTGTAGGAAAAATTATCAAAGTTTGTATAGCCTCTTGTTCTTTCTCCTTAGGGATCTCTTTGTCCTCTTTAGATCTGCCTTGATCAATTATTGTTATTTGAGGGGCACACCTTGTTCTTGTACTATAGGAATAGAGGAATCCATCTATCCTATTTTATCTTTTTCTTCCTTCTTGTCAATTGTAGTATCTAGTACTATCTAGTCAACCTTAGTAGATATGTCTTGTGCAGATTTATCTTGAGGTTGTCCACTTGTAGTTGTTTGGATATGAGAAGGTGATTCTTTTGAATTCACCTTCTTCTTTTTGATCTTAGCTAAAGCCTTCTATAGTTCCTCCACATTCACCAAGATTTGATTTCTATGTAATTGTGGTTATCAAGTAGTCTAGTGAAGGATCCTTTTAAGGTCCTCTACAGTCAATGGGTTTATGTTCTGATAGAAGTGTCAGGAAAATCTTGTACTATCACTATTTGTGTAGGTGTGGGAGTTACATGTGGAGGGCTAGGAGGCGGTAATTGTGTGTCCTACACACTTTGATCTATCTATTATTGTTGAACATTTTCCATGTCATCTTTTTGTGTCTCCTTCTCCACTATGAAATCTCCCTTTTTATTTTCTCCTTCATCTTCCTTATCATTCTCATCTTCTTCATCTTCATTATTCCTTCCCTCAAAGGAATCTTCTTGACATTCCTTTATATTTTTGACACCATAGATTACTTTCCACATTAGAGTGGACTTCTTCACAACATCTTCAATATTATTTTATAGTATGCTGAAGGCTCTATATTTGGGTGCAAATTTTCTCCCATACTTCTTACTTTCTTTACTTATTTTCCCCTTTGTAAGGTTAGGCATGACATGATCAAATTTTGACTCTCTTATTTCCTATTCTATATTTAGGAAATACTACCATTTGTTCTCTACAATTTAATATAGCTCCTTAGGCATAGAATTATCTAGTTTAAGTGGAGTATTTTAAAACTTTTTCATCATGGCATAGACTGAATCTTCCACCATGTTTTGTTCCTCCCTACATAACTTATTGAAATCAATACCTTTTAGCCTTGACATGTCTGCATTATCCTTAATGTTATCACATAAGTTCTCCTAATCAGACTTAGTGTTGTAACTTACAACTCTAAACTAGTTGTTATCATCTGATTCTATTCTCTCATCATCTGATTCAGGAGGTGCCACATACTTTCTTCTCAACTTCTTGTTTTTTGGACCTCCCTACTTTGTGACCTTCTTCTTTTACTATTCCTTAGCAACCTTTGTTTTTTCTCTTGTATCTACCCTTTTGGTAGGTTTTGTTGGGCTTGGCTTTGCTTTCTTTTTGCCTTTGGGCTGAGTTGCAAGGTGTTTTTGTGCTTACATCTTCTTCCTTCGCACCTTCTTACTCTTCTCCATCTTCACCCATGCATTGGGTCAATCCTAGTGGCTCATGGCCCTATTTTTCTTCTTCTTCATCATCTTCATCTTCATCTTCCTCTACCTCTACTACCCCTTCTACAAATATAACTTTTAGTTTCTTTATCAGTCTATCCTTTCTCTTGATTGTAGAAACGATCTTAATTGCATTTCATCTTTTCAATTTACTACATCAAAAGTTCCAAAAGGCTTTGCACTCTTATCAGTATCCTCTTCAAGTAATGTTGTAATTGCTATAGATGTCTCATTAATATTGATCTCATACCCAATTGGTCTAAGCCATCTTACCCTTGAAATTTTTGCTTGGATGTAGGTGAAATCAATGTCAACCAAGAAACAAATGTCATTTATGCATTGCTCTACAAGTAAGACTGCTATCCTTAGTCTCTATTTTATCGTCTTCATGAAGTGTTCAAAGTAACTGGTCATAATGGTCTCAAAATTTTCTCCCATCTATTCAATATACTCATTGACCTGCACTGTCACTAATGTATTGGTCTTTCCACTAAATAGGAAAATCAAAATTGATCCAAATTTGCATTGAGCACTCTTAGATCTCCTTATTTCTCCTAGATTCTCCATAATCTAATATAGTTGCAGTTCTGCTAGATCATAGGTGTGATCCTCTTTCATAATTTTTAAACCAATGTGAGGCCTCACCCTGGCCCATCATAGCATATCTTAGCAGTTTATTCGCATTTTAGATACCTTATATTTTGTATTATAGATACTTTATATTTTGAGACCTTGTTATATGTTGGACTATTTTGGATTGTTACTCAGACTATTTGATAATATGGGACACTTTATTTTATGGTAATTATTTATGATGTTGGAACTTATTTATGATGCTTGATGATTAGTTGCATTCATGTACTTGGTTGGTTATTTTATTAATGAGTAAGGAATTATGTTTGAATATGAACATAGATGGATTATATATATATATATATATATATATATATATATATATATATATATATATATATATATATATATATATATATATATATATATATATATGAAAATCATGAAATGTTGTAAAAGAGTCATATCATGTTTAGTTTGACAATGGTAGTATTGTATGTGCATAATGGTTAGAAATGGAAAAATGTTATTCAATTGAGAAATGCTTTATCCTTTTATTCAATTATGAATATAGAATCGATTGAGGATTCTTGGACTACTAATATGTGGTTTGAGTGTGCAATAAATAACCATGGTAAAACAGAGAACCAAGACGATACCTTTATACTAACTGAGATTGCCAAGGTTAGATCTAATGAAGAGATATTAACCTCATTATTAAGTATTTTACTTTGTGAACATGATGTGAATGGATGTTTTAGATTAGGTTTGTTTTTTTGTGAAAATTGATTTGCCACTCCTAATGTTATATGTGTATTTTATAGTGTCACTTGACACTTGTGTTGTTATGTGTTTAAGTCGCAAGTCAGGTTGTGATATTGGAAAAAGACACCCAAACTTATTCCTAACTAGTTAGAAATGTTTAAGTTTTCATCCCCTTGCATAAAATATCTTATAAAGGTTTAAATTAAGTTAAATTTCGGATTTCAAGTTTAGGGTGACTTTAGAGGGCTTTGCTTGAGTCTTAGGGTGTTCTTTTAGTGAAATTAAGTTATCTACATGTTAGTACTTCATGTTAGGACTCTAATTTTGGCTTTATAGGAGTTAAAATCTCTTTTCTAACACTTGTAAAATTCCATTTCTTAAGTATTGTGAAAATGGAAGAAGTCTTACCCAAAAATCCTACCTTATCTCTAGTGAGCTAATAATTCCAACCAGATAGGGCAACTTAGGTAAAGTTGAAGAGTTTATTATCTTTTATGATGGAGAAAAATTAGGAATGTTCTTATTTTAGAGGAAAATAGGAAAATAGAGGAGTCATTCAACCACTCTTTAGTTTAAGAGATTTTTAGTTTTGGAGATTGGATTGAAGGAAGGATACATGACTCTTCTCAAATTAGATCATTTACCATAGCTTAGAGAAAAGTTGGTGTTTTTGCCATGTTTTGAAAATTATGTGTTGAATCATTTTTCTAAATATAAGATGTCTAAATATTTCTACAGATATATATGCGTGTTGTTCATTGTTCCTATTGTATTGCTACGTGTAGTTGAATTTCTATTGGCTTATTTTTATTTGATTTTGAAAGTATGATATTATGGGTGTGGAAGGACATCACTCACCCTCAAGAGGGAAGAACTAGCCTTCAAGTGAAGGGGTTAGTTGGGCCTATCCCCTAAGTGCAGAGTCTCTTCCTTTGAAGGAAGAGGGATAAGCAAGTAGTATGGGCTGCATGTGCCAGAACTTTGTTATGCACTTTGGGGGTGATAAGTGGAGAAGTTTTGTGAGAGTTGGTATTTATTATATATGCCTTGTGAAGGTAGTATTTATTTTGTATGCCTTATAAAGGTAGATTTGGTTTTTTGTACTTGGCTTCTCCTCATATTTTAGGCACACCTTCACCCATTATATTGGTTCCTCTAGTAACCTACTATTGAAGTTCAAAAAGGTGTTAAATGTTGTATCCTATATTGTTGATTTATATGTGTATGCTTGATTGTTACCCAGTTGGTCTTGGTTCTCCAAGCTCGATGGGTGGTCTCTTAGAGACCTAGCCTGGGAGGCGAGCTCTCCATGGTTCTAGGGTTGTTTGTATAGGTTTTCTAAATGGATATGTGTTGAAGAATAGCTTGGAAGGTTTCATTTTTTGTTGAAAATTTGAAGATGATTCATTTATGCAAATTTTGTAAAAGTTATGTAATGCAAAATATTAGCAGTAGATCTTCATTTGATTGTAATTTGATGTAAGGATCCAAATGTGATTTTAATATATGTAAGGACTTTTCAATTTAGTGAATATATATTTTGTTTCAAGTATATCTTAAATTGTTTCCAAGAAATAAAACTGAATAATATTATTGAATGTTTGTGTGTGTAAATGTGTGTCTTGTTCAAGGAAATTTGGGCATTATGACCAACATCCACGATAATACATGGAACACTGTTGAGTCTGCTAGATCGGTAAAATTTATGCAATGTGACTCTAATAGAAAAACTGACAAGAGGATCCTTAATTGTGTCTATGGTCATTCCTTTCTTTTTCCACTTAGTCCCTGTGTTCTTTTCAATTTCTTCCTTAGAGTCACTCCTTAGGGTATTGGGCCATTCTAGGGTTGGATACCCGATCACCCTATGTATAATTTTCTTTGATATTTTAATTGGCCCATACTAAAACCACAAAAATCCATCATGTATCCTACTGAGTACAATTCTTATCCATTTAGTTTTAAATACAACAGGGAAATCTAGGGCACAGATTAAGCCCTTCTTTTCAACAATTTGATACTCTTCTTTCAGTACCTTGTTTTCACATATCTTATCATATGCTTCCCAGATCTCCATGTCTCTAATAGCACCTATCTTGCAGTTATAACAGGGTAAGTGCACCAAGTTGTGGTGCCAAAAGGGGGTAATAAGTGGACACCTTTTTAGTGAAATCAGCAATGTCTGGACTTCAACAAGAATTTGAAGATAGTTAGGCTCAAAATTTTAAGATATGACAAAAACAAAAGTCATATTCCTTTGAATCTACTTTCTAAACTACTAATTTATTTTCAAAATGGTTTAGTTTTAGGTCCTCAAAAAAGGGGGCCACAAAATGTGGTACTTTTTATTCCAAAAAAATCATAACATAGTACAAAGTGTGGGCCCCCTAAAATTTTTAATTTTTTTTTTAATATCTTTAATCACTCAAGTCAAAAGTTACCTAACACTATGTAGTTTATCCTAGATTTTTTGGGTAATTTTATAATGTGTATTTCTTTTTTATGAATTTTTTAAATAGACACATCCCAAAAACATGAAATATCTATGTGCTCCCCCTAGAAATGATTGAAAACTAATCTAAAATAATTTTTTTTTTTTCAATGTGTGTAGAATGGAGTATAGTTTCTAAAAAACTAAGTTGTTGCAAAATTTGATGAATGAGCTAAAATCTACAGCCCAATTAGTACATGTTGGTTTTTGAAAAAACATGGACATACATTCAAAAGAAATTATAGATGAAAGGCTTGAAATAGTTCAAATAAAAAATAAATTATATGGTTGTGTAGCTAACACAGAGACCTACAATGTCATGTAACCTTATTTTATCGATGCTCAACCATGAGGAAACTGGAAGCAGAGCACATAAGAAAAATCAATTATTTTTTGTATGTTTGCAGCAAAACATATCTCGGACCAGTTTATAGACTCCACAGCTTTGGGTTAGATCCCCATGGCAAAGCCAAACATTAGGCTTGGTAGAATGTGAGGCTTTAAATAGCGCATGCACATTGTAGTGCATCTGCGCTATAGCGTCCACACGCTATTTAAAGCCTTTTAAATTTACTTTTAAATAGCACGTATGTGCTTTGTAATTTATTTATTTTTGAAAAGTGCACACGCACTTTAATGCATACACACTATAGCGCATACACGCTATGCCTTGGCACACCCAAGCCATATTGCATGCACACTTTGCAAAACTAGAACGAAAAAAAAGGTGTCATCTTTTCGGCACCACAACTTGGTGCACTTACCCAACATCTTCTCACATATTGCACCATCACAACTTTAGGTGGAATCATGGATAAAGCTCCGACAGGGTCATTATTTTATGTAACTTTAGGGATTGGTCAAAATTTGTGTTTCTTTACTTCATTACTCACTAATTTGACCTTAAACAACTCCTTTTCCTAGGGTTTTCTATAGCTAGAATCCATATCTTCAATCTACACTTTCAACATGAAGAAATAGCTTAATTACATAGCTCAGCACAAGTATAAATATCTAGAATCGATGATATGGTGTTGAATCTATGTTTTTATCTACTCAAATGTTTCAATATCTTCTTAGAAATTGATTTTGCCCTCTACTTTATCTTGCTCTATGCTTGAAATGATGAAAAATGATGGAAAACATGACCATATACCCTTCATTTCATAGTATTTAATGCTCAATGTGTTTACTATTGTTCACTCAAGTCATTAAGCAATTCTACTTTATTCTGCTTCCATTGACTTTCGACCACTTGGCATACATTGGAGTTTCTCTTACTCAGCTTCAATAGAAATTACCCTTCACTCAGCATCCACTACTAACATAGATTCTACTAACTTTGGCAAACAAATTGGCAGATACTAAGACTTTAGTCAACACCTAAAGAAAAATTTTCTTACTCGAAAATACTATGAAAATTTTAACCTTGCATCTTCATTCATGTTGATCTATCCTTTTCAATACTGATTAAGTCTTGGAACTGATGTATAATAAAGAATTGAATATTAGTCCCACATACCTTCTTATGTTTAGTTGGATAAAGTGTGACCACTTGACCTTTTAGGTGAAGTAATCCTTCCATTGGATGTGCTTCTTCCGTCTCTTTTCTTCCATGTCGTATTCATTTCTTCTCTAATGTGTTCAACATCAACTTTTCCTTTCCCTTTGTTGAACTTAGAGTTGGGTGCCTTTGACCTGGTTGGGCAATACTTGTTGATCTATACTATCTTTAGAAAATTGAAATAAGTACTTTGACTCAACCACCTGTTGTAGTTGCCCCTAAAGTGTGTCCTTATGGAGTTCTCAAGAATGTCTCCATATTCCTGACAGTAGTGATAACTTTGACTAGTTTTGCAGTCCCAATTGTAGTGATGTCCATATTCCCTCAATTCTTCCATAGCTTCTTCCATATTCCCTCAATTCTTCCATAGATCTTTTCCTCAAGTTTTTAGGCTTCTTCTTGGAAGATCTAATGCTCTAATACCAATAGTTCGAATTGACAAGTGGAAAGATTTACTTCTAGGGTGGGGAGGTGAATAGGAAGTAAAAAACTTTGACCTCTAAAACTTTTAGCTAAAATCAATCACATGCATGTAACATATCTAATTAACACAAAAGTAAAGACATGCATGAAAAGAGATAACACAAGATTTGATCACCCAGAAACCCTCCAAAATGAGAAGGTAAAATTGGGATGGGGATGAAACCCACAACTTATCATTGTAGCAATATGTAATTGATTAGTGTTACAATGTTTTGACCATCATCAATGGTCTGGCTTGTTAAAGGATTTACAATATGGTTGTTAAACCAACCTATCATCATAGAATTTTCATTCTTCTAATACAATGGTTAGAAAATATAGTAGAATTTTTTGATCTAATTACATACAACCTTCTATTGCTAATTTTAGATCTATGCTTAGTCCCTTCTGATCTGATCCTTCTTGATCTAATGTAACTCTATTCGAAGTGTTGATGCTTTGTTCTACTTAACTAATCTGTCAATTCCCTATTTCACTAAGTCACCTTTCACCCTTCTACTCTTTCACTCTCTTCCACACTATAATTCTCCCTTCTTGAATTTCTCAACTCTTTGAATCATGAGGCTTTGTTCTTCTTAAAAGGGTTCTATAACTTAGGGTTTTCTTATGAATATATGGCTGAGATTCATCCATTTTGCCTCTTTAGCATTAGAATTATTTCATTGGTTGTATGTAGAGTACATAAGAAATTATAAATATTAGATCTTATCTTTTATAATTTGAAAAATATCTATTAGCTATCATGCAACATGATTTACCTCTGAGTTTGTCAAGGCACAAACTCATATGTTGATAATGTGTCACTCAACACTTACTATTTGTTGATGCTCGACGCATATGGATATTTTTTCTTGCTCAACACCTATACTTTACTCTATCTTTCTCAGCACCTATAGTTCACTCAAAACATATAGTGACTTGAAATCTATTTTTACTCATCGCTTGAAACTTTCTTAGCACTATCTATTTGCTTAGCATCTCAATAACTTGGCACTGTTTGTATTTCTAGCTTGGTACATACTGTAGCTTAGCATCTATATTATACTTAGCATCAAATTAGAAATTTCTTAAGTGTGTTGACATTCAATTGTCAAAACCAATCTAAGACCAACAATCTCTACCTTTGACATTAGTGTCAAAAACACTTAAGTATACATTGTGAATCTAATATCTATGAGTATAATATACATCTTGTTTGACATATGTGAAAGACTTCAAAATTGTTCAAAATTTTGTGAAGTATTTTATACCTCAAACTTGTAACTCCCCCTAAGCTGATGTGCCATTTGTATCCTCAAAACTTCTTAAGCTGGATTTGTCTCATGTTGATTTCATGCCTTTCCTTATTTGCTCTACTCTATTTTTACTCCCCCTTTCACACATCTTTCCTTATAGTTTTTGTATCCTTTTGGCTTTATTATTTCTCAAAATTTATCTTGTTAATCTCCTTTTCTCTCCCTTAGTTTTACCTCCTCAAAACTCAATGATTTATTATATATTTTATTATCTCTCCCTCAATGTTATCTTCCTTAATATATTATCTCCCCCATTTTAACACTTATGTCAAATGGTTCTATACATTAATTGAATACTTAGCCAAAAATAATTTATTTACCTCCATTATGATCGTTGGAGTAGTATCCCAATTGTCTATTGCAATTTCTTAAGATGGAATGTTATCTCTGCTACAAGCTGAACTAGGCCTTGTAGTTTAGAAATATTGGGATCTTTCTTAATCACATTCTCTACATAGGCCAATTCTTTCTGAAAAACTTCTTAGTATGGGGTGATGGAAAATTGAATTTGAATCAATTTGGCCTTTATGTTATCCTCATCTATTGTTAACACAACTAATTCCTTCCACATGTGAAGTGTTTTAGCAAAATGCTTCTCACTCTAAGATGGATCCTTGGGTAATTGCATGCTTGATATTTTCAAGTTCCTCTCCAAGCTTAGTATTCTTTGGCTAGTCTCTTGTGTGAATAATGATGAATCTCACAACTTTGAGTACAATGAAAATATATTTCCAAGTACTAATTTTACCTCTTCTATCTTTTTTGCCAACTCCACCTATGACAGTGCTATTTCACTTGATATTCTCTCTTTTACCTTCATTTGAAATTTTAGGTCAGACCATTCTAATAATTTTGCATTAGTGCCTGGCTCTTCATTTTGAATCTAGTCCACTATGTTGGATAGTTTCTCCATGATTGGGTTGGTTTTATCACATACTTGCAAGTTGAATGCATCTAAAAAGATGTCTTTTATTTCAATTAGAACTTACCTTTTCTTATACTCATTTTTGAGTATCTCTTATTTCTTCTTCTTCTCTAGTGCATCTTGCACTTCATTTATTTGATTTATGTTCATTGTTTCATATTCATACTTAAGAATGACTATCTCTTCATCAAGAGTAGATTCTCCATAGTGAAATACCCTTGTAACCTTAGTGGAGCTTGAGCCTAGTGCTAATATTTGAAGTGGTACTGCATTAGTGGTTGGTTGTTGAGTTGTTCCTATAGGGGTCCCTTTTGTAGGAAAATTTATCAAAGTTTGTATTGCCTCTTGTTCTTTAGATCCTTCGGGCTCTCTTTGTACTCTTTACATCTGCCTTGATCAATTATTGTTATTTGAGGGGGTGTACCTTGTCCTTGTGAGTAGGAACATAGGTATCCATCTATCTTGTTTGATCTTTTTCTTCATTCTCAAAAGTTGTATTATTTTGTATTATGGAGTCAACCTTAGCAGATGTGTCTTGTGTAGCTTTCTCTTGAGGTTGTCCATTTATAGCTGTTTGGATATGAGAAGGTGGTTCTTTTGGATTCACCTTCTCCTTTATGATCTAATTTATAGCCTTATGTAGTTCCTCTACACTCACCAAGACTGGATTTGTACATAACTATGATTTTATAGTAGTCTGGTGAATGATCCTTTTAAGGTCCTCTACAATCAGTGGGTTTATGTTCTAACCAGAAGTGTCAAGAACATCTTGTACTGTTACTATTTCTACAACTGTGGGAGTTACACATGGAGGGCTAGGAGGTGGCAATAATGTGTCTTACACACTTTGATCTGTCTACTATTGTTCATTAGTTTCCATGTCATCTTTTTGTGTCTCCTTCTCCACTGTAACATCTTCCTTTTTATTTTCTCCTTCATCTTCCTTATCATTGTCATCTTTTTCATCTCCATTATTCCTTCCCGCAAAGGGATATTCTTGACCTTCCTTTATAGTTGTGAGACCATAGATTACTTTCAACATTAGAGTATATTTCTTCACAACATATTCAATGTTATTTTTTAGTGTACTAAATGCTCGATATTTGGTTTCAAATTTTCTCTCATGCTTCTTATTTTCTTTACTTATTTTCCCTTTTGTAAGTTCAAGCATGACATGAGCCAATGTTGACTCTCTTCTTTTGGTGTAGAGAACCTAACTCTTTTTCATTTAAATTTTGTAATAAGGTTTAGGGATAGATGTAATGATCTATCTATGACCCACACATCTTGTAAAGGACACAAGATCCCTTGGTATGACTATAAACCACGGGCATCATTTGGTCCTAGTGGGTGATTTTTCATATCATTTTTTAGTTTTATGGTGTGTCCAAAAGTTTGAGAACCTGATAAGGTTCTAGGAGTCAATAAAATCCAATTTCAACTTTTTCTTGCAAGGTTTGCAATATTTCTTGCTATAGAACAAAAATTGCAAAAGTTGTCAAGCAACTTTTGCAATTTTGCTAAGCAAGTTTTTGTTTTAGCAGCCCAAAGGTCCAAACTATCTAGTACTTTGGTAAAGCAGTTGGAAATGGGCTATATAGGCTTATGGAGCTCAAAGATGGATGAATTAAGGAGATCCAAATGTAATCTTTCTCTAAAACAAATTAAAAATTATTGTTTTAGTGCAATTTTCCTATTTTTGCAAGTACAATACGAAATCCAATGATTGAAAGATGAAATTTGTGTATTGAAAAGTTGATACTATTTATTTAAGGAGTTTTGGCAGTGGTTTGAGGTCTTTATCTATTCTCTTTCCAAAGATATCAAATTCTTTAACCTGCTGGTCTGAGAATCTCTGAATTTCAAGGTTTGGGCATTTTAATGGCCCTAACTTGTTAATCCACCAATGGAATTTCTTCGCCACTAGCATGGAGCAATATAGGGATGTAATCCAAAATAATTTTGTAGTTTTAGAGTGGGAGTTGAAGTTTGTGATTTTTGGGAGCAAGCCCTAGGTCGAATATCTTCATATATTTGACCCAGTTTTGAAGACACTAGACAAATCAGAAAGATGGAATAACTTTGGAGACTTGGTGATGAAACAAAGTTGCATTATTTGAATCAGTAGAACATCTTGAAAGTAGAGTTTAGAAACTATGCACCTATTCTTAACCATTTACTTTGAAATCCAAGCCTAACCTAGCTAATCAGGCTTGTGGACTTGGTTGTGGTTATGATATGTTGGAGTGGGTTTAGACTCTAGAACTATGGAGTTTGAAAGAACATGGAAAGGGTAGTTGAAACTGAAATTTTTTCATCAAGTCCTTTGGAACATTTTAGAGTTATTGGTAGAAATCAAAGTTTGGACGCCTAATAGGATTCTAGGTCTATTCTTGTGAATTGTGTTGTGGGTTATTATAAGTGTAAGTAGTGTTGGATTTGGTGTAGTTGAGTGAAGACTAAGTGATTTCTAGCCCTTGTTGAGATTTGTAAGGTTTAGAACCATAAAATCCATATTTCATCCCATTCAAGGAAACCTTTAAAGCTTATTTTGGAGTCAAATTTCTTGTGTCCTACTTGTGTCTTGCCAAATCCTTAAAACCCTTAATTGTGGTTCATAGAAGGGATAGATACTTGTTGGAGAAGGATAAGCCATAAATTCAAACTTTGAAACATTTTGAAGTGCTGATTTTGAATTGCCCTAGTATTGTGCTTAATTGTTGTGCACTCTGCATCAGGTGGTATCAGAGCCACTTTGATCTTGTTGTGACATTAGGAGGCATCATGGTTGATGCAAGAGAAGAACCTGAAAGGAATATTCCATTGAGGATCACCAATGTGGAACTAGCCAAACTAATCAAAGAACAAATAGCTAAAAGCAAAGTAGTTCAGGAAGAAAATAGGACTATGAAGAGGGAGTTAGATAAACTAAAGAATAAAATGAGAAAAGGAAGTGATGAGGAGTCTAAACTAGAAGAGATAGGGGGGAGTGAGGAGCAAGATAGTATACCTACTAATCAAAGGGCCTTCCTTGTAGCATTGAAGGGGGTTGGAAAGAAGGGAGAAGGAGACTTACCTATCTTTCATGGTAAGTTGGACCTTGATGAGTGTGTGTACTAGATAGAGGCATTGGATAGCCACTTTGAATTAAATGCAATCCCTATGAATCAGAAAGTCATAATTTCCAAACCCAAACTCAAAGGCCCTACCTTGAGTTGGTGGAACTTCTGATGGAATGAGAGGTTGGATGAGAATAATGAAGAATTGCCACTTGGAAGAAGATGAAGGCTAAAATCAAGAAGCAATTTATACCTGATGATTATGAGATGATGGTGCACAAAAATTTTCATAACCAAAAACAAAGGGACCTGGACGTGAGCACTTACACACAAGAATTTCACAATCTAACCCTTAGAGCCAAGGTATATGATACTGAAGAGAAGAAGCTAGCAAGGTATGTAAATGGATTAAAATATAGAATTCAAGATTAATTGACATTGATTACTCTTGGTTCAGTTCATCAGTGTTTTAGCATGGCTCTAAAAATAGAAGAAAAACACAAAAGGAGAGGAGATACAAACAATAGAGGTAGAGGAAATCAAAATAGAGATAAAGGTAGGTTCCAAGGAAGGGGATCCTTTATTAGAAATCAAGAGGAGTCTAGTATTTAACATAATGAAAATGAACCTACTAATAGAGGGGCATTTAGAGGAAGGAGGTTTAATGGTAGATGAAGGTCAAGTGGAAGAGGGCCTACTGTGTTTACTGGTAAATGTTTCACTTGTAAGCAAGTAGGACATTAGTCCTTTAGGTTTCCTAAAAAGAATAAACAAGGAGGTGATAGGAGAATCCAATTAACCTAAGAAGAATACTACCAAAGTGTCACATCTTATCAGTTTACCACCTCTAAACCTACACTTCTTGAATGAGGGAGTATTTAATGATACAAAGGACAATTTTGAAGGTGCCTGCAACAATAGAACCACCACAAAGAAAGTCATTATTCAAGACATATTGAAAGGTAAAACATAAATTTTGTAAAGTAATAGTAGACTCTAGTTCATCTAATAATGTTTCTTAAGGGGAAATGGTTGACAAGTTTAAATTGGTTACAAGACCTCACCCTTATCCATATAAAGTATCATGTTTGATGAAAGAAAAACAAACACTCATAAATGAGCAAGTGTGGGTAGAATTTAACATCGGGGAATGCAAAGATAAAGTTTTGTGTGATGTGGTAAAGATGGATCAATGTCATTTGCTTCTTGGGAGGCCATGAAAATATGATGTATGTGCCAAGCATGATGGCAATAAATATGTTTATACCATAACAAAGGATGAGGTTGAGTATAATATGCTACCTTTACCAAATGATGGAAAATTTGGTACAAATGGAGTTATGTTCATAGGTGAAAAGGAGTTTATGAGGGTCACTAAGGAGAAGGAAACCCCTTATTTTTCATTGGTAGTTAGACCACAAAATCATCCCATTGAACAATCGCAAAGCCCATCCATGTTTGTCAATGTAGGAGCCAAGAAGGTGAGAGACTTGTTAGAGAAGTATGGGGGAATAGTTGTAGGTAGAAAACTAGAAAAATTACCACCTAAAAGGGACATTAGTCATGCATAGATTTCATTCCAGGAGCCACACTTCCAAACAAAGTAGCATACAAGATGAGCCTTGAACAAAATGAGGAGATAGCAAAACAAATTGAAGGGTTGTTGGCTAAGGGATTCATTAGGAAAAGTATAATCCCTTGTGTAGTCCTTGCCATCCTAGCACCTAATAAAGATGACACTTGGAGATTATATACAAATTATAGGGCAATAAATAGGATAACTATTACATATAGGTTTCCTATGCCAAGGATAGAAGACCTCATGGGCTATTTGGGGAAGGCAAGTATTTACTTTAAAGTGGATCTCAAAAGTGGATACCATCAAATAAGGATCAAAGGTGGAGATGAGTGGAAATTAGCATTTAAGACTTCAGAAGGTCTTTATGAGTGGCTTGTGATGCCCTTTGGCTTGTCCAATGCACCTAGCACCTTTATGAGACTCATGAATGAAGTCTTTAAACCTTTCTTGAATAAATTTATTGTTGTATATTTGGATGATATACTAATATTTAGTAAGGAAAGGGATGAACATGTGAGGCACTAAGAGTTGGTTTTGCATAGATTTCATGAGGAGAAACTAAAGATAAATTTGGAAAAATGTTCATTCCTACAGACAGAGTTGTTTTTCTTGGGATTTTTGATATCAAGAAATGAGTTGAAAATGGATCCTTCAATGGTTGAAGCTATCCTCAACTGGCTACCTCCCACCACACCATCAAAGGTAAAAACATTTCATGGTATGTGTAGTTTTTATAGGAATTTTATTAGAAAGTTCACTGGTGTGAGTGCTTCTATGATTAGTACCATAAAAGGATGGAGAAAATGTGTTTTTTCTTGGATTAAGGAGGCTAATGATTCTTTTGAGCATTTTGAAAAGAAGATTGAAAATCAACCTATCTTGGTGTTACCCAATTACTGCAAGCTTTTTATAGTTGAATGTGATGCTAGTAACAAGGCCATTAGAGTTGTTTTGATCCAAGAGGGTAGGCCCATGGCATTATTTAGGGAAAAGCTCAATGAGGAAAAACAATAAAAAATTCAACATATGACATTGAACTCTATGCTACGGTGCAATCTCTTAGAAAATGGAGACATTATCTATTACCTAAGGAATTTGTTGTATATACTGATAATCATGCCTTAAGTTTCTTAATTAGACAAAATAAACCAAACCATTGGCATATGAAGTGGATAGAATTTTTTCAAGCTTACACCTTCATTATTAAGCATAAAAAGAGAGAAAGCAACAAGGTTTCTAATGCACTTAACAGGAGGAATTTGACAATTCAAGAGGTATAGTTGGAAAGCACTAGAATCCATGCAATGAAGGATATGTATGAACAAGATGAAGACTTTAAGGAGGCGTACCAAGTCTACAAATCCATGGGGGAATGGTATCACACTAATTTCAATGAATATACTTTGCAAGAGGGACTTTTGTTCAAAGGTGGAGAACTTTTTATTCTCAAGGGGTCTATTAGAGAGAACATTATAAAGGAGAAGCATTGTGGAAGCTTGGCAGGCCATTTTGGAGTTCATAAGACCCTAGAAAAAGTTAGGAGATTTTACTTTTGGCCTAGGATGTAGATATATATTAGAAATTTTGTTGAGGGGTGTTTAATTTGTCAACAAGCAAAGGGGAATACATCAAATGTAGGTCTTTACACACTTCTTCCATTACCTCAGAAACCTTGGGATTTAGTGAGTATGGATTTTGTGGTAGGGCTCCCAAGAATCAAATCAGGTTGTGATAGTGTTTTTGTTGTTATTAACAGGTTTTCTAAAATGGCTCTCTTCATAGCCTGCAAAACCACTCATGATGCCTCCCACATAGCAGGTTTGTTCTTCAAGGAGGTTGTTAGACTTCATGTTTTGCCTTTATCCATTATATCTGATAGAGATCCAAAAATTTTGGGGCATTTTTGGTGAACTTTATGGAGAAAATTAGGGATTAACTTGTGTTTTTCATCTGCCTACCATTCTCAATCTGATGGGTGGATAGAGGCAGTTAATAGGTCCTTACAAAACATATTAAGGTGTCTTTAAAAGCAACATAAAACTTCATGGGATTGTGTCTTGTATTAGGTAGAATTTTCTTTCAATGATTCAGTCAATAGGAGCACATGCCTCAGATCTTTTAAAATTGTACATGGAAATCATCCTATGGGTACTTTGGAACACAAAGATATGAAAGAAATGGAGAAGAAAAGTGCTCAAGCTGAAGATTTTGTAGAGGTCATGAAAGAAATTCACCAACAAGTGTAGGACAGATTGAAGGATTCTTCAATAAAGTATAAGGAGTAGGTAGATAAGAAAAGGAGGGAAGTATAGTTCAAAGTAGGGGACATGGTGATGGTACACCTTAACAAAGCAAGGCTTCCAAAATAGATGCATACCAAACTTCAAATGAGGAAAATTGGCCCATTCAAGATAGTCAAAAAATGTGGCAACAATGCTAATTTGATTGATTTTCAATGTTTCTGACCTTTATGTTTTCAAAGGTGCTATGTCAGCTAATGTGGATATAAGTACACTTGATGTTCCTAAAGAAGAGTTGAAGAAAACTATGCCATCTATGCAAAAAGAAATGGTGGACACTATTTTTGGATAGGAAGATTAGCAAGAAAACAAGGAGGCACACATATTATGAGCAGCTAGTTGAATGCAAAGGAAAAATAGCAGAAGATGCTACTTGGTTGACTAAAAAGGCTCTTAAAGCATATGGAATTGATCCTCCCACTACACTACTCCAAGGACTAGAGTTCCTTTTGTGCAGGGGAGTATAGTGAAGAGAACCTAAATCTTTTTCATGTAAATGATATAATAAGGTCTAGGGATAGATCTAATGATCTCCCTATGAGCCACCCATCTTGTAAAGGACATAAGATCCCTTGGTACAACTATAAACCTTGGGCATCATTTGGTCCTAATGGGTGATTTTTTTTTATCATTTTTTTGTTTTAGGGTGTGTCTAGAAGTTTGGAAACCTAATAAGGTTCTAGGAGTCAACAAAATCCAATTTCAACTTTTTCTTGCAAGTTTTGCAATATTTCTTGCTATAGCACAAAAATTGTAAAAGTTGTCAAACAACCTGTGCAATTTTACTAAACAACTTTTTATCTTAGCACCCCAATGGTCCAAACTATCTAGTCGCTGGGTAAAGTGGTTGGAAATGGCCTATATAGGCTTATGGAATTTGAATATGGATGAATGAAGGAGATCCAAATGTAATCTTTCTCTAAAACGAACAAAAAATTGTTGTTTCAATGCAATTTTCCTATTTTTGCATGTATAGTATGAATTCCAAGGATTGAATGATGAACTTTGTGTATTAAAATGTTGATGATATTTATTTGAGGATTTTTGGTAGTGGTTTGAGGTCCAAATTATCTATTTTCTTTCAAAAGATATCAAATTCTTCAACTTGCTAGTCAGAGAAACCCTTAATTTTAGGGTTTAGGCACTTGAATGGCCCTAGCTTGTTAATCCACCAGTAGAATTTCTTCTCCACTTGCACGGAGCAAGTTAGGGATGTAAACTACAATATTTTTGTAGTTTTAGAGTGGGAGTTGAGGTTTGTGATTTTTGGGAGCAATCTCTAGGTCAAATATAAAATATCTTCATGGAGTAACTTTGGAGACTTGGTGATCAAAAAAAGTTCCATTATTTGAACTAGTAGAATATCCTAGAAGTGGAGTTCAAAACCAATGCACCCATTCTTAACCATTTACTTTAAAACCCAAGCCTAACCTAGCTAATTAGGCCTATGGACTTGGTTGTCATTATGATATGGTAGAGTGGGGCAAGACTCTACAATTTTGAAGTTTGAAAGATCATGGAAAAGGGTAGTTGAAACTGAATTTTTTTCATCAAGTCCTTTGGAATATTTTAGAGTTATTGGAAAAAATTAAAGTTTGGAGGCCTAATAGGATTCTAGGTCTGCTCTTGTGAATTGTATTGTGAGTTATCAGAAGTGTAACTAGTGTTGGATCTTTTGTAGTTGAGTGAAGACTAAGTGATTTCTAGACCTTGTTGAGAGTTGTAGAGTTTAGAACCATAAAATCCATACTTCATCCAATTCAAAGAAATTTTCCCTTAATGTTTATTTTGGAGTCAAATTTCTTGTGTCTTACTTGTGTCTTGCCAAAGCCTTGAAACCCTTCATTTTGGTTCATAGGAGGGTTAGATACTTGTTGGAGAAGGATAAGCCATAAATTCAAACCTTGAAATGTTTTGAAGTACTAATGTGGAATTGGGCTAGTATTGTGCTTCATTGTTGTGCACTCTACATCATATTTCCTTTTCCATATTTAGGCAATAATTCCATTTATTCTTTACAATTGAATATAGCTCCTTAGGCATAGAATTATCTAGTTCAAGTGGAGTATTCTTGAACTTTTCCATCATGATGTAGATTGACTCTTCCACCATATTTTGTTCCTCTCTACTTAACTTATTGAAATCAATACCTTTTAGCCTTGACATGTCTGCATTATCCCTAATGTTATCACATAAGTTCTCCAAATTAGACTTATTGGTGTGATTTTTTGAGCTATCATTATGTACAATGTTGAACGACAAGAATTCTCACAAATTCCTCTCTTGAAAAGCTAATCTTGTGAATCAACTCCAAGGTTATAGATGGTATTAAAATGTACTAAAATTTTCTTTGTTGAAGATAAATGTGATTGTTCATGAGGAGGCCTTTTCTGGTTTATTTTGATCTCCGATGGGATGTAGAATATGTTTGTTGTTTAAAAATAAGTACACAAAAGAACTATGTTTTTATATTTTTCTATTTTTTAATGAATGAAATCTAATAACTCAACTAATATGAATTCCTATTCTTATAAGGGGGTTAGTAAATAAAACAACATGAAATTGAAATCCTAATGGACATAAGCAATAGAAAATAACACATCTACAAGTTAAGCTAGGTAACCAACGAAAATAGGAGCAACGCTTCCTAAATTCCATCAATGCAATCATCGATGAGGAAATTTAATGATCGTATGATATTTTAGTCTTTATTAAATAACAAGTCCACAAAAAGTGCACTCATGCGAGATGAAAAATTATGCACGTATAATTTGATGATTTCTTCTCAAGCTAGATATGTCAGCAAAATTCGTAAAACTATATCAAACACCAAAATTAAAAGATCACACATCTAGAAACCAAAAAAAAAACCTTTGGCTCAATCACAATCTCATGAACAAAAAATTCACAAAACAATGACACATTTAGGTAAGAATGACTACACTCCAAATACGAGCACCAAAAGTATAATTTGATTGCAAAATAACATTAGCCTTCTTTACATATTACAGTGGATTATTTATATGTAATCATCTCCTCAATTTGTGTTGAGAGTGAGAGATATCCTTCATGCAATAAAATTATTTTACTTAATTAAAAAAAACTAATTATATACAAACTAACAATCAAATTGGTGCTTAGAAGAACTCCATCCATTTTTTATTCATTAATTGGATGCATGAGAATTTACATGTCAAAAACAAAGAATCTATGAGGGAAAAAAGAATGAGAAAGCAATCAGTTGAAGTGGAAGTGTCTAGAAATGCCAAAATTGGGAGTTGATCCTTTGATGGGCATTTCTTAGAGTTAAACTACCATTAGAATGCATTTTCAATACATGGAAAACTCTATTTTTGCAATTGGTAGTTAACTGTTGGTGCACCTCTGGAAAAGTGCACCTTGACAGGGTCCAAAATTTCAAAATTTTACTGAGTGTCAAAATTGAAATTTTGGTTTCTAGGTTTTATTCCCCTTCATCCCAGAGCTATGTCTGGATGTTTTCCCTCAAATTTCTCTATAATCTAAGTAATATTTTTTGCATCCAATCAATGTAGAGCTTCATATTTATCTTTAACTTTTTTCCTATAGTTGTCCACCTAAATTTGAGTCTCAAAAAAATCCTTGAGTGTGGTATCCAACTCTAATAGGGCTTCCTCTATTCTAAAAGCCAATTAGATATATTCATCATTAGCACCTTCTTCAAAAATATCCCTTAAATTCTCTACATCTACCTCTACAAGCAACAACTTTTCATGTTCTTCATCTTCAAAAATCTCTAAGCAAGCATCACTATAATGCCTCTATTCTTCCAAAATTCACTCTCAGGCTTGGTCCTTGAGCAAATGGATTTATACATGTAATGTTTCCATTAGTTTATTACTATCCACAATTTTCTCTATCCAATCATCAGTTTGGTCCAATTCATCCCCTGTATAAATAGCTATCAAAACCTTGTACATTTCCCCTTTATCCCTTGTAAAACTTGTAAGTCCTTACTCCAGATCCTTACTTAATCCATTATGTGAAATCTTTTTTTAAAATTGCCACCATTTTATTTATGTTCTCCTCTATAGCATGCAATAATTTTAGGTTCCCTTAGATGATTGAAACACCCTTCTCCTCAAAAATTTCCCATCACTACTGACAAGATTTCAAAAATGGGTCTAAATATACACCTCCCCCTTCTTTGAGTATAACATTTAATGCCTTGACAGGTTGCTCGTGATTTAGGGGACCAACAACTTCAGCTCAATATCCTCTTAGGATTCTATTTTTCCTTCAAAATGTATGGAGTTTTTCCTCTTCCTACTTCATGTTCCTAAAGACCTCCTTGACCCCCATAGTCACCATTAATTTGGCTATATCGAGTGTGAGCCTCCCTAACAAGACCTCTTTGATCTAATAATCCTTTGTACTAAGGCTTTCTATATATGTATTATTAGGAGCAATAGCCACTTGTGTAAACAAATCTTGATCATATGTACTATTGAAAAGTGCCAATGGTCTTGCTTCATGTGTTAGGGACTCGAGTTTTTTTAGGACCTTTGCCAACTCAATAAGATCCTCCTTGTCAACACAGAATTGTGGCTTAATGCTTCTCATTATTTCTTTTCTTAGCCACCTTGGCACCTGTTTACCTAAAGACCTACCTCTCGAGGAAGAAGGAGCATGTTCGAAAAACTCATTTCCCTTACCATTCCTCCTTAGAGTTGTTTCTCTTTGTGAGGTCTCTTCTTTGGTTATGTCCATCTTTATAGACTCTATAGTTTGCACCTCAATGTCTTGGGAGGATGGTTGAGAATATTCTACCATTTTTCCTTCCTTTAACACTTCATCGGTCCATGTTCACTATGGTTTCTCCTCATGTGAAGGTTCCTTTTGAACCTATTCTTCTTTTGAACTTTGAGGCAAAGGAGTAATTGAGCCTTGGTCTACCACCATGAGTTGTGGTGGGGATGGGGGTGTAAGATCAAGACCCTATGACTCTACAAGACCCTATGACTCTAGTAGCATTTGCATCCATTCTTCCTATCTGGGTTCACCTGTAGGGGTTTCCTTGATCTTATCCCCCACCAATTTAGTTTTGATGGGCATGAAGTCAAAATAGGACATCTTAAACACATCATCATTCTCACCATCATACTCATCCACCCATTGCTATACCTCATCTTCTAAAGAAGAGATTTCCAAGGGTTCCTCTACAGTGGATGGCAATGTTGTGGCAAAGCTTCTTCTCCTTTCTTCTTTCATGGCTTTGGCTAGCCGAGTTCTTCTCTATAATAGAACATTTTCTTCCTCCTCTTCCTCTTCTCCTTCTTATTCCTCTCCCTCAAGAATAGTTTTAAGAATAGAGGAGAAAGGAAAAATTCTCTCTATCACCCTTTTCTACGTCTTCATGTGGATCTTAATCCTTTTCTATTTCATGGGGGCAGAAGGGGATGTTGGTTCCATTTGTGGAGGAGGAATGGAGATTGGTGGGACTTCTCCTTCTATTTGGCTTAGGGAAAGTGGAGACAGTTGAGGATCTGGCTAAACTTAAGTAACTACACTATCATGTGATCCCTACACATCTATTTACTATCATTGAGGAGGTGCTTGCACTTTAGCTTCTTCTGTTTCAACCCATTGAGGAGAACTCCTCTTTGTTTTCCCCTTTCCTTTCCTCTTTAGAGGGTGATTATATCCAACCAGGTGGTCAAGTTGGCTTACTATTTCTATCTTGATGGGAGACTAGTCTACAAAGATAGGAATTGTAACTTTCTTTCCTCTACCTTTCTTTGGGTAGGCTTGCATGTGAAATATCACACTATTGGGTATTGGATCAAGTTGAAAGGTTTTATTTATTCAATCCTTTATCATCCTAATGACATACCTCACCTGATGATTAATATCATCACCCTCCTCCATGTAAACCTCAGCATTCATTATAGGTCTCTCTCCAATTTTGTCTAAGTTGAATAGTGGGCCCAATAGCTCCCTAGAATCTTACTTCACTATCTCTTCTAGAATCTGCACCTTTAGAGCCTTTTCATCCAAATACAAAGTCATCCTACAATAGTCCCTGATATGGACATCACAGTCATTTGTTGCATTCATCCAGTGGTCTTCAATGACCTTGTCATGATGAAATTCTCTGCTTGCCAGGCTCTCTACTTTCCCAATGTTACCAAAAAATACCCTAGGAGAATTGTACTCAAGGGAATAATATTCCCATTTCCTCTCAAAAGATGGAATATCTTATTTTCACTTTACTTGATATGGTCCTATGACTAGGGATAATGTCCAACATGGTCTTCTTTGTTTTCTCACCCTATCATATGCAGACTCAATTTGCCATGCAATTTCCAATAACACCAGTCTATCACATGGATATCTAGGGAGCTATTTTGGATTGACAATGGCACCGACAACCCATATGAATGTTTTAAACTAGATATAATAGGCCCCTAGAGCTATTATCTATGCAATTACATAATAAAATATCTATTTTGCATAGTCTCAATCAATTAATCGAATGATTGAGAATATGAATGTATCATTTATGATTCTATACTCTTTTCTCTATCTCGAGAGCTTCTTCCTTACCAATTGAGGGTAGAAAATGTATAGCCAGACATTGCGATCCTGAATATTTCCCCTCTTGTATCATCTAGGATAATATGTTGCTCTTGACACTAGTAGATACACCATGTAGGAGATCATATAGAACTTCTTCTAATCTTTGACTGCTACCAATTAGTCGCATAAGCTCTCATTGAATGTGGTGTCCCAGTTAAGTGGCAACCTTGTTTTCTTGATTGTCTCAATGAAATTCACCATGAAAACATTAAGATGCCTCACTATTTGTAGACCCATGAACATACTCAAAAGAGTGATAGAGTAGCCAATATCCTCCTTCATATACCCTCTTGTCAAGTCCACCTTTCTTGTTATCCTCCCTATAGGCGTCTTCTCAATGAGGTAACAAGATTGGATGATATTTGTGGCCTCCTTTATGTGCTCCTTATCCCATCTTTTGGCCGCCTTTGTTGAATTGGTCTACCCTAGGGAGATGCAAGACCCCTTCAATGTTTTTAGATTGAAGGTCATGTACAACTTCTCTAGTCATCCTCTTCACCACCCTTTCCTCAGGAACAAAGTGTTGAGCAAGTGTGATAATCAACTATGAGGATTGCATAGATGTTGGGTGTGAAGCTGAGTTTACTAACCCTGATTAGATCAAAGTAGACACTAGAGTTGATCTCTATATAGTTTTATTGCAAATTTTCATAAATTCTCCAAAGTCTGTGTGTCCCAAATCAGTGTATTTTATCTCAATGTAGTCATCTTGAAATTTTGATTTGGAAGGGACCCCTTTGGAATCTGAAAACCATAGGCTTTGGTGCCATTTTCTCTCATGACATAAGAAAGACATGTATTACTTCAAAATAATGAAAACTTAAAAATATAAAATTGTGAAAAACATCAGTTTAATTTTCTAGAAATTTTTTAATAATTTCTCCATTTAGTTTACTACTTGGTGAAGCAATATTTAAGTACAAGATACCTTGTTTTGAAAATGTATCTTTTTTCATTTCAGATCTTTTAGAATCCTTTACTCTTAACACTATTCTTTTATTCTCCTTTTTTTTTTTTTTTGTGTCTTGACTAGGCTTAGACTATGTAGCAAAGATATCTATGTCATTTCTTGGATTTGATCTTTTGTGAACATTCCTTGTGTTCCTCTTTTAGAACTTTTTAGAAACTCTCATGCCAAATAATGATCTCAACAACCCTTTGAGAAGACTCCTATTTGAACCAATTGGGGTTGGGATCATCCCTTGCCATCTTTGACTTTAATTTGATAACACCTAAAATAATCAATTTTAAATTTGCAAAGTGTTGAGAACTTGTTAGTCTAGAATCCTAGTTTTTAGATTGAAAGTCTCTTTATTTCTACAAGCAACGTTCATTTTTTAGTTGGTATAAGACACACAATTTTTGAAATAATTTGACAAAGAAATACCTCTTCCTAAAATCAAAACCAAAAGCATAGTTCCTATAAAACAAGTATATGCAAATCATCTTTTTTTGTTCTGATTTGAAAATATTTTATAGATGACATGTATATCTAGTGCACAAAAAAAGAAATAATTATTTTTGATGTATATTTTCTTTTTTATAAGTATTCAAGTTTGACCTTATCAGAATCCAACAATTTTTTCCTCTTGTCAAAACTTTCCTATTGAATCTATACCTTCTTGAAAAAAAATTACATATTCATGAAGACGATTCTCTCCTCTAGAGATAAATATAATTTTTTCGATATGATTTACTATTTTTTTTTCTTTTTTGAGGGAGCATCTTCTGAAATGTTAAAATATTGACTTATAATAGTTTGAGATTATAACATATTATAACTAATCAAAACACTCCAAAATTTATATAATGATGATATTGAATTTGAGATCTATAAAAGGGTATTTTTAGTTTTTGAAAAAAAATGAGTTTTCATAGAGAAATGAGATTTGACCAAAATAGGTTTTGGTATCACAAATGGTGACATAGATCTATGCTTTTACCCTAAAAGCAAACACTCTTACAAAAAAATAATTACACTCGCAAAAATAAATGTAACTAATTTTTTTTTGTTTCTTTTAAGATTCAAAATAATGTTTCAGAAACTACCCATTTACTGGCAAGGGAAGAAATCCCCCATGTAAGGAATTGAGCCTAAAAGTGTTTTCTCTAAGGATTTCCATGATCTTATTAGGGCCAGTCCACAAGCATTGAAACTTGGTATGGCTGCCCGGATTTTCTTTTGCCTTATTCCATAACAGAACAAGGTTAGAAATAATAAATGATTTTATTGTGTCTCTCTTGTCAAACCATCTCTTCATGAAAACTTGATGTTTAGCCATGTGCTCCAATGTAGCTATTAATTTATCATCAATCTCTAAAAGATTCATCAATTTGATTTGTACTTTGTCAGCATCTTCAACATACCCACTACTAAATTTAAAGATAGGAATCTTGAGGTTAAGTGGGAACACTGGTTCTTGTCCATAGACCAGCAAATATGGAGAAGCTCCCAAATCATTTTATATCCTTACTCGATCTATCCATAAGGCATATTTGAGTTACGTATGCCAATATCTAGGGTTTTCCTTCAACAATCATCTTATTATTGTGATCAAGTTCTTGTTTGTAGATTTCACTACCCCATTTCCTTATGGGTAGTAATTTGAAGAGAACTTGATAATGACCTAATTTCAAAATGCCCATTGGGTCAAGAATACTAATGTGAAAGAAGATCCATTATCGCACACAAGGGTGAATGGCATTCTGAATCTAGTAACAATGTGTTCTTCCAAAAAGTCTATAACCACCTTAGTAGTCCAATTTGTAAATGTTTGTTCTTGTGTCCACTGTGTACAATAATCTATTGTTGTGAGAATAAATATATGTCCAACTGATGATGGTGGATTGATCAAACCAATGAAATCCAACCTCCGCTTTGTGAAGGGGTGCCACTCATACACTAGTTGTAATGGTATCATTGGGTGCCTTTCTCTATTGGCACTAGTTTGATATATATGGCAAGAACATACATGCTCGAAAGTCTCTTTGAATATTGTGGGATAAAAATAACCCAATATTAAAATCATATGAGTAGTTTCTTCTACTTAACCATGTCTTGTACCATATTTGTCATGTAAATATTCTAGGAATTCCTTTGCTTCCTCACAGCCTAAGCACTTTAGATAGATCCCTTCATAATTCATCTTGTACAACTTTCTATCATGTAGCATGTAGGACTTGTACATCATTTTGAGTCCCCTATGTTGTGAACTATTCATCCAATTAGGGCATTGATCCTATAGAAGATAAAAAACAATATCCTGATACAAAAAATTTGTCACCACACCTTGACCAATATCAACTTGAGATACAATAATTTTCTTCTAGTCATCCTTTTTTTTTTCACCGTCAAACTTGAATTCCTTTTCATTTGCATCTTGGTTATTGGCTATCATCTTTGATAACCCTTGACCTCTGACTAATCTCATAGGTTGAATTTCTAGATCAAATTCTTGAAGTATGGCCATCAATTTTCCTTGTATTTCATTGAGTTCATTCTTCATCAAGAGTGTTTTTACTATTGGATTAGGTACAATTGTATACACCTTACTCCTCAATATATAATGACAAAAATTCTTTATCACCTAGATTAATGCAAAAGATTTTTTATCAAGGTTTGAATAACTTAAATCGGCATTCTTCAGAGGGCAACTCATAAAAGAAATCAGTCTTTCATCCTCATCTTCCTTTCTCTCTGTCAAGATCCCAACACAAGAGTGTTCTGAAGCAAAGGAATATATCTTAAAAGGTAACTCATAATCAGGACTTACCAAGACTGGGGCTATAGAAATGGCCACCTTGATATATTCAAATGAGTTCTTTATCTATGGGACCCATTCTACCTTAGCCCCCTTTTTGAGAAAATCATTAAGGGGACAAACTATTTATGCAAATCCACTTATGAATTTCCACACATAATTTATCTTCCTAAAGAAAGACTTTAGTTCCTTTCGACTATGAGGAGGTGATAATTTTAGAATAGCTTCAACTCTATCAAGATCAATGAAGATTCCAATTTCATAAATCACATGCCCTAGGATCTTTCCTTTAGTAATGCCAAATGAACATTTCCTAGGATTGAGAGATATGCTATATTTACGGAATTTGTTAAATACTTGTCTTAGATCAGTAATGTGAGTACTTTGATATTTTGAAAAGATAGTCAAGTCATCCATGTAGATGACTATACATTTATTAATTAATCCATTAAAATCTTCATCCATTGCCCATTAAAATGCAGCTCTTACATTAATCAGTCCGAAAGGCATCATTCTATAGGCAAAAATTCCCTATTTAGTTGTGAAAGTTGTCTTTAGTCAATCTTCTTCATCGACCATTACCTGATTATATTCCAAATATTCATCCAAGAATGACATCATCTTTGTCTCTGCTAGAATGGTTAAACATCTAGTTTCAGTGGGATGTTATGCATGATAATATTAGGATCATATGTTTTAAGTTCTTCATAAATCCAAGAAATAACATCCTTATACTTTGTGAGTAATTTGAGAATGTCTTCTCTTTCATGTAGATTGAATGTTTTTCCTATCTATACCATTTTTTTGTTCTTCATCAGTATCCAAGTTGTATGAGTCACATTCTTTGATCCCCTTTTCTTTAGTCATCCTTCTATTGAGTGTTGATTCATCCCGATCAAAGATACAATCTAATTCAACAATCCCATTTGGAATAGTATTAGTTTTCAAATTAAGAATCTCAATCTTCATCTTCAAGGTCATCATCTTTAGGTTTTTCATCTGGTGTATGATCAATCTCTTATCCCTAAAAATGGTGACTGCAAATGAAAAAATCAATTATATGTCGATCATCTTGAAAGACCTGAAAGTTTGTGATATTGTTAGGAATAGGTGGAACATAAACCAATTCCACTAAAAATCTTTTCAACTTTGTTCTTTCAACTAGTTGTAATGTAGTTGCTGAAATGGCAAGAACATCTACTACCATGTTTTTCCTTTTTGGAATGGTTTTTATGTTTAAAGATTTAAATTCATCTAGTAGATCCCACACTTCTTTTCTGTAAGAAAGTAACCTTTTATCATTGCAAGAGTAGATTGATTTCACTTGTCATATGACTAACTAAGAATCCCCTTCAATTATAAGAGATATGATTCCTTTCTCCAGTGCAAAGAGAAGTCCTTAAATTAATGCTTCATATTCTATAGCATTTTTAGTACATCTAAACTGTAATTCATATGTTGCATAAAAAGACTTACCTTTTAGGTTGACCAATTCAATACTTGTCCTGGCTCCCAATTTGTACCTAGAGCCATCAAAGTAGAGTGTCTAAATCAAATCTTCCTTTGGTTTTTTGACATTTTTCTTGTTCATCCTTTAACTTGAGCATTGAATGACTATTTATTAGGAACCCTTTGTAACTTTCCTTATGAAGGACATGATGATTCCCCTTTGTAACTTGTGGATAGAGGAAGTGTGTGCTTATCTTGTTTATCTTGTTTATCTTGAATTTCCCCTATTATTTCTTTGATTTTCTCAACCTTAGGTTCAGGACAAATGACTATTGAAGTCCATCCTCGACCTTTCATGTATCATCTTCTTCTCAAAATTTTAATCATCCCTTGGGGAGGAGAAGACAAACCTCCACCATTTGAAGAGGTTTCACTAAATGAAACTTTAAGATCTTCAATTTCCTCTTATATCTTCTCAACAAATTTAAATAAGTTTACAAAACTTTGGCTTCCTATTGGGATCCTTTTATTCTCATTTCCCACTATGTGTGTTGATACCTTTGCAACTACTTCTTGACATGATGAGCATTCAAATTTTGAGTGACTAACTTTATGCAATTAGAAAAATCTTGGGAGGAGGAGGATATTAGGATTAGCTCCCTCTCCCAAACACTATAAATTAGCCACCATTTTGTCTATAAACTATGTCACAATTTTTCTCTTTAGTATTGACATCTTGGGTTCTTCATTTTGATCTTGATATATTTTGGTTGAAATAGTGTCAAATACCATCACTTTGTATAAAACCAAATCCAATTGTAAGAATGCTATCTCATTCGGGGCATTGTACTCTATAATCATAATTTTTAGTTTTTGTTTAGTACCTATTTTGATCTAATAATTCAATCATTTCCATGGCAACTGCAATTGAGTGAAGTCTATAGAAAATCATCCTCTCAAACACTTTTTCCATTCTCTACTAAAAAGTAACCCATATGTTTATGGGATATCAACCACATGTATATCAATAACATCCTAAATCTAAGGGTCAACTATTAATTGTATCCACACATCTTTCAATACACCAATGACTTTTACTTTTATTTTATCCAACTATATCATTACTTGATTGGATGGTGGAGGAATAAATCCTAGCCTTTTGGCTATTGATAACAACATGAAATTACATGAAGCTCCTAAATCAATAAGGCAATTATGAAGATTCCTTCCATACATCCTAATGCTAAGAAAAAATGGGGGTACCCCAACATTGTCTTTGAACACTGTGGGTATCACTTCTGTGACATTCACTTGTTGAGATAGTGTCTTTTGAGGAACAATATTTGTGTTATGGGAAATCTTTGTATGATCCAAGTTCTTGATAAGAGCTTCTCATTGTTGTGGAAAATTCTACAACATGTCAAACATGGACATATTGGCCTTAGTTTTCAAGTCCTCTACTACATTGTAATTTTTAGTAGACCAAGTAGGATTTTTCAATATTGTTGGTACATTCACTTGATTTTGATTCTATTTCCCTCCATATATTGGTCTTATTGGTGGTGGATTGTTACTTGGTCTTGGATCAAGTGGAGTTGATTGCAAAGCTAGAGCAATTCCATCTGTCAAGGGTTCCTTTCTACTTCTGAGATTATATATATTTTTATTATCATTGCAAAAGGAAAACAACTTTTCATGTTGGAGGTATGGTTCTTGGCTAAATGGGAATGAGAACTCCTCACTTGCTAATTATTCTACTTGTACATTTTGTGTCGAATCATAGGATTCCAACAACATGGCATTGAATTGTATAGTAGGAGCATTTTCATTTACTTGTGTGCTTTGATTTGCCTCTTGATTGATATCTACATACTAGATGTTGTTGTTGTTGTCATCAGTAGGACTACTTCCATTATTCAAATGAGTGTTCCACTGTTAGTTTTGCATTTGGAAGCTATTATTGCGGTCAAGAGGGTTGAAATTGTGCCCTCTGTTGTTTTTTCTTGCATTGTTGTTATTCTTTTTTCTGTTATAATTCTAGCCAAAATTATTGTTGTAAGGAATATTGTTGTTTTTTCCTTGTGACAATCTAAGACACATCAACTCATTGTTCATTTGTGACATAGTCTTTTCCATTTGACCAAATTTTGAAATGATGTTATTGTCTACCTCCACGAGAACTATTGCCTTTTGTTCAAAGAAAGTAGTTTTTGGAGGCTCATACCCTAGATATTTTATTGTGGGATTTTATGGAGTAGGTGCCTACTATAATGGAACTGGATTCATAGGTATGAATTGGGTAGGCACCATGGGCGCTCCAATAGGGTATGTTGGTATGGTAGTGACAGCTTCTTTTAGGATTGTCTTGCTTCATGAACCTGATTGCTTTTGCAAAGAATTTTTCTAATATATAGATATTGACTATAGGAAATACTCTCAAAATGATCACAATAAGAGTGTCCATAGCATTTAGATAAAGATGAATAGTAGCTTCAACTGGTATAGTGCATGACATCTCCAACTTGTGGTATGCCATGTGAAAGCGGTGGTTGAAATGTGAAGCTATCTCAACTAGGTCCCTTTTAATTGATATGAATTATTGATGTGTCACAACAGGATTGATGAAGGTTTTGAATTGTTACAAGAACAATTTTTCGAAAGTATCCCAATCTCTAATACATCCTTGTGGAAAATTAATGTACCAATTAAAAGAAATTTCCCCAAAGAATAGGGGAATAAACGAAGAACCACATCCTCATCGAAAATCTACTTTCAGGTGCAAATTTCTTTGAATACTTTGATGTGATCTTTGGAAGTTCATGTTTGTCCATAAATGAACCTTGGGAAAAAAATTTAAGGATTCTTAGGGAGGTCATGAAGTCCACCCCTCAAGTTGATTCATGAGTCCACAATGATTGCAAAAAAGGCCATTGTAGGATTTGGTGGTGGAACTATTGAAATATGTGCCAGTCCACTTGGTGGTTGAAGTGGTGGTAGAGTAGAAGAAGATGATGAAATTTTGAATGGAAGTGGTTGGATTCAAGATATCCCTTTGTCACTATGTGGTTTACCAAAGTGGGTAATCTCAAGAAACTGATGTGCACTTGGTGAAGACCTCAACACTCAATTAAATGAGGATTCTAGAATAAAACCCTCTAGTTTGTATCGATTCTAGAAAAAGTGCACCTCTACAGAAGCACACTTTCTCACAAATTAGGCATACTACAAAGTTTTGAGCACCTACAAACCTATGTACTTATGGAGCTGTGCACCTAAATTTCTCAAAAACATAGAAATTTTTTTGAACTTGTGAAAAATGCAAATTTTTGCAAGAGTGTAGAGTTTTGAAATTTTGCAAATTTTCCTTCTTTTCCAAGAAGGAAAAGTGTGGCCCTCCTTCTAGCACCACTTTTTTTGATCTATTGTTATGTATGATGCTAAACGATGATAATTCTCACAAATTCCTCTCTTGAAAAGCTAATCTTTTGAATCAACTCCAAGGTTCTAGCTTGTCTTATGATGTACTAAAATTTTCTAAGTTGAAGATAAATGTGATTGTTGATGAGGAGGCCTTTTCTAGTTTGTTTTGATCTCAGATGGGATGTAGAATCTGTTCACTAATTCAAAATACATACACAAAAGAACTATGCTTTTGTATTTTTCTATTTTTAATGAATGCAATCTAACTATGCAACTAATATGAATTTCCATTCTAACAAGTAGGTTATTTAAGGAAATAGAAAAGCTCTAAAGTAAATAACATGAAATTGAAATCCTAATAGACATAAGCTATAGAAAACAACACGTTTGCAAGTTAAGCTTTTGAAGAAATCGATAGGTAACCCATGAATATAGAAGAAATGATTCCTAAATTCCACTGATGCAATTGTCGGTGAGAAACTTTAATTATCATATGATATTTCACCCTTCATCAAATCAAAAGGCCATGGAAAGTGCGCTCATGCAAAATGAAAAGTTACATAGGTACAATTTGATGATTTATTCTTGAGCTACATATGTTAGTAGAATTCGTAAAACCATAGCAAAAAACCAGAAATAAAAATATTGCACAACTAGAAATAATGCAATAAACCTATGGCTCAATCACAATCTCATGAACAAAAAATTCACAAAACAATGACATATTTAGGCAAGAATGACTACACTCCAAATGTGAGCACCAAAAGCATAATTTTATTGCAAAATAATGGCAGCCCCCTTTACATATTACAATGAAGTAATTATAAGAAATTGTCTCCTCAATTTGTGTTGAGATTGAGAAATATTCTTCATACAATAAAATTCTTTTACTCAATAAAACAAACTAATTATATACAAACTAATAATCAAACTAGTGCTTAGAAGGACTCTGTCTTTTTTTTATTCATTAATTTGATGCATGAGCCTTTACATGTAAGAAAGAAAGAATCTATGAGGGAATAAAGAATGAGAAAGTCATCAATCAAAGTAGAAGTGTCTGGAAGTGCCAAAATTTGGAGTTGATCCTTCACTAGGTGTTTGTCAGAGTTAAATTACCGTCAGAATGCATTTCCAATGCATGGAAAACAATATTTTTGCAATTGGTTGTTAACTATCAGTGTACATCTAGAAAAGCACACCTGTGCACTTGTAGACCTGCGTACCTACACACATTGACAGGGTGCAAAATCTTAAAATTATACTAAGTGTCAAAATTGAAATTCTACCTTCTAGGTTTTGTTCCCCTTCATCCCAAAGCTATGTCTAGATGTTTTCCCTTAAGTTTCTCTATAATCTCAGTAATTTTTTGTTGCATCTATTAAATATTAAGCCTCATATTTATCTTTAACTTTCTTCCTATAGTTGTCCACCTCATTTTGAGTCTCAGCAAAATCTTCGAGGTTGGTATCCAAGTTTAATAGGGCTTCCTCCATTCTGAAAGCTCTCTTGATATCTTCAACATTAGGAGCTTCTTCAAAAATCTTTCTAAAATTCTCTACTACTACCTCTATAGGCAAAAACTTCTCCCATTATTCATCTTCAAAAATCTCTAAGAAAACATCACTATAATGCCTTTCTTCTTCCAAAATTTGCTATCAAGCTTGGTCCTTGACTCGGTGGATTTTCACATGTAATGTTTCCATTACTTTATTACTATCCACAATTTTCTCTATCCAATGATTGACCAAGTGAAATTCCTCTCCTATATAAACATCTATCAAAACTCTGTAGCTTTGCCACTTGATGACTTGCAATACTTGTAAGTCCTTAATTCAAGCCCTTATTACATCCATTATGGTGAAATCCTTCTTCAAAATTGCCACCATTTTATTTGTGTACTGCTGTGTAGGGTGTAGTAATTTAATGTTCCCTTGGATGATTGAAAGACCCTTCTCCTCAAAAATTTCCCACAACTCCTAACAAGATTTCAAAAATGGGTCCAATTGTACAACTCCCCCTTCTCTAAGTATAGCATTTAATGTCTTCTGAAGGTGATTGCAATCTCGGGGACCAACAACTTCGGTTAGATATCCTTTTAGGATGTCATTTTTCTTTCAATGTATATGAATTTCTACCTCTTCTTGCTCCATGTTCCTAAAAACATCCTTTATTTTCATAGTCACCATTAGTTTTGTTGCATCTAGTGTGGGCCTCCCATGCAAGACTTCTTTCGATCTAATAATCATGTGAATTGAGGCTTTCTATATCTATATTATTAGGAGGGATGACCACTTGTGCAAAAAAATCTTGATCCCTTGCACTATTAACAAATACCAATGGTCTTGCTTCATGTTTTTTGGACTCAAGTTTGTTTAGGACATTTGCGAATTCAATAAGATCCTCCTTGTTAGCATGAAATTGTGGCTTCCTACTTCTCACTATTTCTTTTCTTAGCCACCTTGGCACCCATTCAGCTAAAGACCTACCTATTGAGGATGAATGAGTATATTCATCTACCTCCTTTCCCTTATCACTGATCCTTAGAGTTTCTTCTCTTTGTGAGGGCTCTTCCTCAGTGGTCTTCGTCTCTATAGACCCTGTAGTTTGCACCACAGTGTCTTGGGAGGATGGGTGAGAATATTCTATCACTTTCCCTTTCTTTAACACTTCATCAATCCCAATTTTCTATGGCTACTCCACATGTGAAGGTTCCTTTTGAACCTATTCTTCTTCTAAACTTTGAGGTACAGGAGTAACCAAGCCTCGGTCTACCATTGGGACTTATGGTGGGGATAGGGGAGTATGATCAGGACACTATGACTCTTATAGCATTTGCATTCATTCTTTCAATTAGGATTCACCTATAGGGGTGTCCCTGATCTTATCCCCCACCAATTTAGTTCTGGTGAGCATGAAGTCAAAATTTGACATCTCAAACACATCATCACCCTCACCATCATACTCATCCATGCATTGTTGTACCTCATCTTTTGAAGAAGAGACTTCTAAGGGTTTGTCTAGGGTGGATGGTAGTGTTAGTGTTGACATCAAACTTCTTCTCCTTTCTTATTCTATGGCTCTAGCTAGTTGATTTATTCTCTATAACAAACCATTTTCCTCCTCCTCTTCTTCTTCTTCCTCTCCCTCAAGAACAATTTTAGGAATAGAGGTGGCAAGGAACCATTCTCTTTATCACCCTTTACTACTTCTTCATGCTGATCTTAATCCTTTTATATTTCATGGGGGAAGGGGATGCTAGTTCCATTTGTGGGGGAGGAAAGGAGACTAGTGGGACTTCTCCTTCTATTTGGCTAGGGGCAATTGGAGGCAGTTGAGGATCTAGCTAAACTTGAGCAGCTACACTATCCTAACATCCCTACACATCTATTTCCTAGTGCTAAAGAGGAGCTTGCACTTCAAATTCTTTTATTTCAATCGTCTGAGGAGAACTCCTCTTTCTTTTCCACTTTCCATTCCTCTCTAGAGGGTGATAGTATCCAACTAGGTGGTCAAGTTGGTATACTATTTTTGGTTGATGGGAAACTAGGTTGCAAATATAGGAAATGTAACTTTCTTTCCCCTACCTTTCTCTGGGTAGGCTTGCACATGAAATGTCATGGTATCAAGTATTGGATCAAGTTGAAAGTAGGATGACATGCCTCACTTGATGATTAATATCATCACCCTCCTCTCTGTTAATCTCAACATTCATTATAGGTCTCTCTCCAATTTTGTTTAAGTTGAACAAGGGGTCCAACAGCTCCCCAAAATCTTTCTTCAATATCTCTTTTGTAATCTGCACCTTTAGAGGCTTTTCAGCCATATACAAAGTCATCCTATAATCGTTTTTGATATAGACATCATAGTTTTTTGTTGCATTCATCTAGTGGTCTATAATGGCCTCCTCATGATAGAATTGTCTATCTACCAGGCTCTCCACTTTTCCAATGTTATCAAAATATGCCAAGGAGAATTGTACTCCTCAAGGGGATAATTTTACCACTCCCACTCAAAAGATAGAATTTTTTTTTTTTGCTTCACTTGATATGGTCCTATTACTAGGGGCCATGTCCAACATGGTCTTCTTTGTTTTATCACCTTGTCATATGCATACTCAATCGATCATTCATTCTCTAATAACACCATTCTATCACATGTATATATCTAAGGTGTTTTTTTTATTGACAGTGGCACCAACTACATGTATATACATGAATGTTTGAAATTAGATTTAGTAGTCCCCTAGAGGCTATGATCTATGCAATTACATCATCAAATAACCATTTTGCATAGTATTCCTCAATGAATCAAATGATTGTGAATATGAATGCATCATTCATGATTCTATACTCTTTGGTCTATCTTGAGAGCTTCTTCCTCACCAATTGAGGGTAGACAATATACTGCTAAACATTGCGATCCTACATATTTCCCCTCTTATATAGTCCATGATAATTTTTTTCTCTTGCTGGTAGTAGATAGACCATAAAGGAGGTCATATAGAACTTCCTCTTATCTTTGACTACCTCTAATTTTTTGCATAAGTTCTCACTCCATGTGGTGGCCCAGTTGAGTGGCATTCTTGCTATCTTGATTGTCTCAATGAAATTCACCATGAAAACATTAAGATACCCCACTATTGGTAGACCTATGACCTTGCTCAAAAGAATGATAGAGTAGCCAATATCCTCCTTCATGTACTCTCTTGTCATGTCCACCTTTCCTATTATCCTGCCTAGAGGATTCTTCTCAATCAAGTAGGAAGATTGGATGATATTCGTAGCCTCCTTTATGTGTTCCTTATACCATCTTTTAGCTGCCTCATGAGAAATTTTGATGAATTGGTCTACCCTAGGGAGATGAAAGATGCTTTCAATGTTGTCAGGTTGAAGGTCAAGTACAAATTCACCCATCATGCTCTTCACCACCCTTTCCTTAGGAACAAAGTGTGGAGCCAATGTCATAATCAACTTTGAGGATTGCATAGGTGTTGGGTGTGAAGCTACATTTACTAACCCTAATTGGATCAAAGTAGATACCAAAGTTGATCTCTCTATAGGTTATTTTAAGATTCTTAGAAATTCTCCCAAGTTTGTGTGTCCCAAATCAGTGTCTTTTATCTTAGTGTAGTCATCTTGGAATCTTGATTAGGAAGGGACCCCTTGGAATTTGAAAACAATAAACTTTGGTGTCCTTTTCTCTCTAGATGATGATGCCATTATATCTACATACAAAAAAAAGATTTCTATCAGTTCTGAATAATGAAAACCTAAAAAAAATTACAAAAGTTATCCAATTCTTCTTCTTATTTACTTAAGAAAATTTTAAAAAATAAGTTGCGCTTTAGGGGGATTTGGTTTATGTATGGGTGTGTGGTGACGTCATGTGTGAAGGTGGGTGCATGGCAATGTTGTGTGTGGTAGTAGGTGCACAATAGTATGTGGGTAGCAACGGGTACATGGTTGCATGGTGTGGAGTAATGTGTGCATGATAGTGTGGTGCATAGAAATCAATACACAGCTACAGGTGCCCAGTGGCATAGTGCACAATGGCATGGACCATTTTTTTTTTTTGAAGATTAGCATGTGCAAGAGCACACTTGACTAGGGTGCCCACTGCACACACCCCATTTTTTTCATAACAATAGAGTTTGTTTCACACAAAGCACACCATAGTTTGTCTGGGGTGTGTAGAGGGGTATTTTGATGTAGATGACATGAGAGTGCAAAGAGCACTTGAGTTTGGAGTCACAAGAGGTGAATAATGAAAAAGGTAAGGAGCTTGGTGGGGGGTCAGGGCCGATATAGCCCTATCCACCCTCGAGAGTGTGGTGGTCTGCCCTTGTGCAAGTGAGTAGGTGTGCATTGCCCACTACCAAGGGTGGTTCACCCTTGCACACCATGTCAGGTGCACAAATATGTTATTATTACATTTTTCTTTTTTCAATTTTTATATTTTTTTCAATTTTTTGACCTTTTTATGATTTTTTCGATTTTACAACTTTTTTGATTTATTTTTTATTTTTCACCTTTTACTTTTTTGAATCTTTGACATCAAGACTCAGACTAAGGGCTTTAGAATTGGCTTGAATCTAAAAAAAAAGTAAGGTATCCACATTTTGTAATGGAAATGGGGTGTGTGTTGTGGAACCACAACATGACTTACCACTCTAAACTAGCTCTTATCATCTGATTTAGGAGGTGCCACATACTTTCTTCTTAGCTTCTTCTTTGCTAGACCTCCTTGCTCTGTGGCCTTCTTCTTTTTTTGTTCCTTAGCAAACTTTTTTGTTGCTCTTGTATCTACCCTCATGGTAGGATTTGTTGGGCTTGGTGCTTTCCTTTTGTCTTTGGGCTAAGCTATAGGTTGTTTCTATGTGTTCCTCCTCTTTGCCTTTACCTTAGGTGCTTTCTCTTCTTCCTCAACACTTTCTTTCTCTTCTACATCTTCACCCATGCCTTTGGTCAATGCTAGTAGCTCTTGGCCCTATTCTTCTTCTTCTTCATCTTTATCTTCCTCTTCCTCTGCCTCTACTACTACTTATCCAAATTTGGCTTTTCTTTTCTTTATCAGTCTATCTTTCTTCTTGATTGTAGAAGCAGTCTTTAGTTCCATTTTAACTTTTGATTTTACTAGATCCAAAGTTTTAAAAGGCTTTTCACTTTATCAATATCATCTAGAAGGAATGTTGTAATTGCTACAGATGCCTCATCAATACTGATCTCATATCCAAGTGGTCTACGCCATCTTACCCTTGGAATTGCTGCTTGGATGTAGCTGAAACCAATATCAACTAAGAAACAAATATAATTTATGTGTTGCTCCACAAGTGAGACTGGTATCCTTAGTCTCTATTTTATTATCTTCTAAAAGTCTTCTAGGTAACTGGTCATAATGGTCTCAAAATTCTCTCCCATCTATTCAATATACTCATTGACCTGCACTGCCACTGACCTATTGGTCTTCCAATTGACCTTTCCAAAGGAGGAGAACTCATTCTATACATAGAAGAATAGGAAAATCAAAATTGATCTAAATTTTTATTGAGCACTACTGGATCTCCTTCTTCCTCCTAGATTATCCATAATTTTTTGTAGTTGCAGTGCCACTAGATCATAGGTTTGATCCTTCTTAACAATTTTATACCCAACATCCACTGCAATACAAGGAACATTGTTGAGTCATCTAGATTGGTAAAATTTGTGGGATATGACTCTAATAGAAAAATCAACAAGAGGATCCTTAATTGTGGCTATGGTCATCCCTCTCTTGTTCGACTTAGACCCTATGTTATTTTCAATTGCTTCCTTAGAGTCACTCCTTAGGGTTTTAGGCCATTCTAGGGTTGGATACCTAGTCACCCTATGAATAATTATATTTAATATTTTAATTGGCCCATCCTCCAACCACAAACATCCATCATGTATCCTAGTAAGTATAATTCTTATCCATTTAGTTTTAAATACAGTAGATAAATCTAGGGCATGGGTTAAGAACTTCTTCTCAATGACTTGAGACTCTTCTTTCAGTACCTCATTTACACATAACTTATCATACACTTCCTGAATCTCCATGTCTCCAATAGAAACTATCTTGGAGTTATAACATCTTTTCACATCTTGCACCATCACAACTTTAGGTGGAGTCATAGATGAAGCTCCCAAAGGGTTGTTCTTGTATGCAACTTTCAAAAATGATCAAAATTTGGGTTACTTTACATCATTACTCACTAATTGGACCTCAAAGGACTCCTTTTCCTAGGATTTCTAGAGCTAGAATCCATATCTTCAATCTAGGATTTCAACATGAAGAAATAGCTTAATTGCATAGCTCGGCACAAGGATAAATACCTTGAATTGATGATATGGTGCTGAATCTATGTTGAAATCTGCTCAAAAGCTTCAATCTCTACTTGGAAATCTATTATTTTCCCTACTTTCTCATGCTTTGTGTTGATGGTGGTGAAAAATGATTGAAAACTCAATCATATACACTTCATTTCATAGCATTTAATGCTTTGTGCATTTATAGCTATCCAGTGAGCTCCTTAAGAAATTATTCTTTACTCAACTTCCATTGACTTTCAACCACTCAGCATACACTAGAGTTTCTCTTACTTGGCTTCAATAGGAATTACCCTTCACTCGGCATCCACCACTAACTTGGCTTCTACTAATTTTGGTAAATAACTCAACAGATACTAAGACTTTACTTGGCACCTAGACTTTACTTGGCACCTAAAGACAACATTTCTTCTCACATCTTTCACCACCACAAATTTAGGTGGAATCATAGATAAAGCTCTTGTAGGGTTGTTCTTGTATGCAAATTTAGGGATTGGTTGAAATTTAGGTTGCTTTACTTCATTACTCACTAGTTGGACCTAAGTCGACTCCTTTTCCAGGGGTTTTCTAGAGTTAGAAGCCATATCTTCAATCTAGGCTTTCAGCGCAAAGATATATCTTAACTGCATAGCTCAACACTAGTATAAATACCTCAAATCAATGATATGGTGTTGAATATATGTTGGAATCTGCTCAAATGCTTCAATATCTACTTGGAAATCAATTATGCACTCTACTTTCTCTTGCTTTGTATTTGTGATGGTGAAAAATGATTGAAAACTTGACCATATACCCTTCATTTCATAGCATTTAATGCTCAGTGCATTTACAGTTGTCCAGTTAGCTCCTTAAGCAATTCTACTTTACCTGGATTCCATTGACTTTCCACCACTCAGAAGATACTAAGACTTTACTCGACACTTGAAGACAACATTTCTTACTCAAAAACACTATGAAAATTTTAACCTTGCATCTTCATTCATGCTAATCTATCATTTTCAATACTAATTAAGTCATGGAACTAATGTTTGATAAAGCATTGAATATCAATCCCACATACCTTCTTCTGATTATTTGGGTGAATTGTGACCACTTGACCTTTTAGGTGAAGTGATCCCTACATTGGATGTGCTAATTCCATCTCTTTTCTTCCATGTCTTATTTATTTCTCCTTTGATGTATTCAACATCAACTTTTCCTTTTCCTTTGTCGAGCTCAAATTTGGGTGGCTTTGACCTAGTTGGGCAATACCTATTGACGTGTCTTGTCTTTAGGCAACTAAAAAAAATGGTTTGACTCAACCACCTATTATAGTTGCCACTAAAGTGTGTTCTTATGTAGTTCTTAGGAATGTGTCCATATTCTTGACAGTAGTGATAACTTTGCCTAGTGTTATAGTCCCAACTGTAGTAATGTCCATGACTTTTGGTCTTTGCTAGTTGATTTGGTGTCCATATAGGCTTTGATCTAATTCAAAGCTTCTATATCCATACTTCTTGCAATTATAGCAATGACCTTAAAATCTTAGTGTCCTTATGGTTCTAGTCTTGAAGTCATGTGCCTGATGTCCTTGCTTATTGCACTTGTGATAGTGACGCATGTTTTTAGGTTTATCATGCTAATTGGCATTCTTGCTCCTATACACATTAGAGGTATGTCCCTTTTTACCATAGAAATGAAAAGTGGGTTTAGTTTTCTTTCCTTTTTCACTTCTTTCTTCTGTAGTCTTAGATGATTGTCCTTCTTTAGTGCTAGTATATCCTAGTCCTGAAGTGTCACTACTGGATCTTGGTGATTTTAGAAGCTATTCAAAGTAATTGATAGCCTAACTTGATTTTTTGAAGCTTTATACAATCTCATTCCCTCTTCTCAAGTCATTTTTCATCTTTAGTGTGGAGATCTCAATGTCCCTAACATTCAACTCATGATGTAGATTCATTATCTAGCTTAGAGTGTCTACCTGTATGTTGGAAACTCTTGCAAGCTCAATTGACTTTTACTTCTAAGGGTGGTGGTGGGGGGGGGAGTGTGTGGGGGATGTAAATAAGAAGTAACAAAATTTAACCTCTAAAACTTTTAGCTGAAATCAATCAAACGCATGTAACATATCTTATTAACATGAAGGTAAAGACATGCACAAAAAGAGATAACAGAAGATTTGATCACCTAGAAACCCTCCAAAATGAGAAGTTAAAACTAGGGTGGGGATGACACCCACAACTTATCACTCTACCAATATGTAACCGATTAGTGTTACAATGTTTTGACCATCATCAATGGTCTGCCCTATGAGAGACCTACCTTCTTTGAGGCTCAATAACTTGTTAAAAGTGCACCTGTCTAAAGGATTTTACAAACATTCACTTTGAATGTCACCCTGTTAAACGATTTACCATATTGTTTTTAAACCAAATTATCATCATAGGATTTTCATTCTCCTAAGGCAATGGTTAGAAAGTATAGTAGAGTGTTTTGATCTATTTACTTACAACCTTCTAGTGCTAATTTTAGATCAATGTTCAATCCCTTCTGATCTAATCCTTCTTGATTTGATGTAACTTTTTTTGAAATCTTGATGCTCTATTCTACTTAATTAATCTATCACTTCCTTGTTTCACTAAGTCATCTTTCACCCTTCTTCTCTTTCACTCTCTTCCACTCTGTAATTCTCTCTTTTGACTCTCTCAACTCTTTGAATCATGAGGCTTTGTCTTTCTTAAAAAGGTTTCCTGACTTAGAGTTTTTTTATGAATCTATGGTTGAGATTCGTCTATTTTTCCTCTTTAGCATTAAAATGATTTCATTGGTTGAATGAAGAGCACATAGGAAATTCAAAATATTCAATTTTATCTTGTACAATTCAAAATCTATCTATTAGCTATCATGCAACATGATTTACCTTTGAGTTTATAAAGGCACAAACTCATATGTTGATATTGTGTTACTCGACGCTTACTATTTGCTGATGCTCAACACATGTTTGATTACTAGTGCTTAGTACATATAGGAATTATGTCTTTCTCAGCACCTATAGCTCACTCGATACATATAGTGACTCAACATATTTTGTCACTCAGAACTTGAAACTTGCTTGACATTGTCTATCTGTTCGACATCTATATAGCTTGGCACCTATTGGTGTTTGATACAATTGTTAATTGTGTATTATCTTTGATGTTACAAAAATGTCATATCATCCATCAGATAGATTCTACTGATCTCAGATGGTTAGCAAAGCAATTTATAGTGACTACCAAGCATTCTTGAACATTACACAATAAGCTAGCTTATACTGAGCTCACTCGGTAAGCGAAGAAAAGTTAGTTTTTATCGAGCTCACTTGGTAAGCAAAGGAAATTTAGCTTTTACCGAACTCACTCGGTAAGCAAAGGAAAGTTAGCTTTCACCGAGCTCACTCGGTAAGAAAATGAAAGTTAGCTTTTACCGAGCTCACTCGGTAAGTCAAGAAAAATTAGCTTTTACTGATCTCACTCGGTAAACAAAGGAATGTCAGTATTTACCAAGTTAACTCAGTCTCCGAAGGAAGTTGCAAGGTTTGCAATGTTTACCAAGCTCCATTTGGTTAACACTGGGGAAACCATTCTAAGCAGTGGTCATTGAGCTGGGTCAGGCAAGTGAAGAATTTTATTATTCTAAAGAATTAAGTTTAATTGTTTTATGCAGCCGACTAATTTATGTTTTTTAGTTGATTGAGCTGACTTGACAATCTATAAGGTATATATGAAAGGTCAAGTTGTGAATTCAAAAAGTAGAAGTGTGTGGATGCATAAAAGTGTGAATGTATGAATAAGAAAATATATGAGTGAATGTTGAGGAAGAATTTGACATCCCTATGAAGCTACAAAGTTGCATTCGATCAGTGAGGATCTAGTGAAGCAGAATAGAGATCTGTATTTAGCAAAGATAAGTTTCATATATTTCAGATCACTTCATTGTTGCTTTCTAATCATTGTAACAATGATTCAAAATCTCTTAATAGAGTTGGTTTGACAACCATTTTGTAAATCCTCTAACAAGGTGACAATTCAGTTGAATTGTTTTAAAGACCTCTAACAAGGCCACTTCTAACAAGGTGATCAAATCCTTTAACAGGGTCACACCTAATAGTGTGTTTTGTAACCTTTAACAAGGTTGGCTCCTAATAGGGCTCACTTCAGAAGAGTGAAAATTGGTAACTAGTTACTTGGTGGTTTTTTCCAAATTGGGTTTCCACATTAAATCGGGTGTCTCTTGTGTTCATGTTATTTCTTTATGCATGCATGTTATCACTTTAAATGCTAAATAAGTTATCAGAACATCTATCAAGTTTCAGATTTATTTGTGAGATTGTTAGCAGCTATAGTTTAAGACATCTAAGGATCTGTAGATTTATTTTTGTGGTAATTGATTCACCCCTCCCCTCTCAGTTACTCCATCTCTATTTCCAACAATTGGTATCAGACCTTTTGGTGCTTGCAAGATAAGATTTCAAGGATCTAAGCCAAAGATCAGGATGTCTTACAAAAGAAAAATCCCAAGACTTAACAAAAATAACTTCTTAGCATGGCAAGGACTAATGAGACTTCACCTAGCATCCATTGGTGATACAGGACTAAAGTACCTTGATAAAAAATATGTAGAACCAACTAGTACACTATATGTCAATGATATTGCTGAAAGGAAGACTCACAACATTATGATGATAGATATAGCATCTGCTCTGAGTTATGAAGAATTTGATGATATCAAGGACTGCAAATCTACCTTTGAAATGTGGGAAAAGCTAAAAGAGATCTATGGAGGAGATGATAATGTTAGAAGATCCAAAGCAGAAAGTCTAAGAGGACAATTTGATCAAATGAGAATGAGAGAGGATGAAAACATTGCAAAATATGTTGAAAGAGTTAAAGCATGTGTCGGTGCAATCAAAGCTTCTCGAGGAGATATCAGTGAAGAGACAGTTATAAGTAAAGTTCTCAGAACTCTACTTCCCATTTATGCAATCAGAGTTTCTGCAATTCAGGAAAGAAGATGTGAAGCAAATCATAAGATAAATCTAGAGGCTATACTTGGAAGATTGACTACATTTGAACTGGACAACTTTGATAACTATATTCCAGCTTCCAAGAACATTGAATCAGCATTTGAAGCCAAACTTTCACTCAAGGAGAAAGGCAAAAAGAAATCTTAGTCAGAAAGTGAAGATGAATCAAACCAAAGTTTAGATGGTGATCTTGAAGTAATTGAAGCCCTTCTAGCAAGGAAATATTCTAGAGGCAGAGGAAAATACAAAGGTAAAGTACCCCTAATCTATTTTTCATGTGAAGAAGTTGGTCATATTGCTGCTAGATGTCCAAACAAGCAGAATAAAGATGGAAAGAAAGATCAAAAATGGAATGTCAAGAAAGATTTCAAATCATTCAAGGACAAAGGTAAGAAAACATGTTTTATGGCTAAAAATTCTAATGAAGAAGAAGAAGATGAGATTGTCTATATTGCTATGAAAGATGAATCTGATAATGATGAAGAAATGGCACTCATTTCTCATATGAGAAAAAATGATACATGGATCATAGATAGTGGTTGTTCTCATCACATGACTGGCGACAAAACTAAGTTTGAATACTTTGAAGACTATGATGGTGGCAGTGTAAGATTTGGTAACAATGAACCTTGTTGTATAAAAGGAAGAGGAAGAATCCCTTTAACCAAAGAACTTATATGTGATAATGCCTATTGGGTAGAAGGACTAAAGAATAATCTATTAAGTGTGGGATAGCTACTCAATAATGAAATCAAAGTAGAATTCATGACTGGATGGGAAAGGAAATCTGATTGGATCAAGTACTCAAACTAAAGGTAACTTGTTCTATCTTGAACTAGGTGAATGTTCATGTTTCATTTCTCAAGTTGAAAAAATTTGGTTATGGCATAAAAGGTTGTGTCGTGTAAACTTTGATAATCTGGTAAAGATAAGAAAATTCAAAAAAGTAAAATTCATTCCCAACATAAAGAAATCTAAGGTCGGTCTATGCAAAAATTGTCAAATTGGAAAAATGGGAAAGACTAGTTTTAAAAGTAAAAACTATCAGTTTGAAGACATATTAGAAATTGTGCATAGTGATTTATGTGGACCCATTGGAATTGAAAGCTATACTAGAGAAAAGTTCTTCATTCTTTTTGTTGATGATTACTCAAGAATGATGACATTCATGTATCTAAGAAATAAATCAGAAGCATTTGAAAAGTTCAAATGGTATTTGGCCAAAGTAGAAAAGGAAATAAGGAAAAGATTAAAATGCTTGAGGTCAGATAGAGATGGAGAATTCATCTCACATGAATTCAATAACTTTTGCATTGAAAGAGGAATCAAAAGATAGGTATCAGCCCCTAGAACACCCCAGCAAAATGGAATAGCTGAAAGAAGAAACAGATCCATCATGGATTGTGCAAGAACATTAATGATTGAAAAAAGCATTGCTATCAAATACTATAAGGAAGCAATCAACATTGTAGTCTATACCTTGAATCGAGTATAGCTGAAGAAAGACTCATTCAAAACCCCCTATGAGTTATGGTATGGCTATAAACATAATGTAAGTTACCTTAAAGTATTTGGAAGTAAATGTTACATTTTGAAAGAATCTAGAAAAAGAAAATTTGATGTAAAAGGTGATGAAGGTATATTCTTTGGATACTCATGCACAACTAAGGCATATAGATGTTTGAACTTGTCTACTTACAAAGTCATAGAAAGTGCACATGTGAAAGTTGATGAGTTTGCAAAAAAGACTGAAGAAGAAAGCAAAAAGGAACTAGAAGATTATAAAATGTTTGTCTTTAGTGAACCTGATACAATACTAGTTACATTAGAGAATCAGGAAACTTCTACTCCTGAGTCATCTATAACTGAGTTATAGGAAGTTCAAACCAAGCCACAGGAAACCAAGTTAAATTCAGTATCTACCGAGCAAGTATTTACCAAGCAAACATCTACCGAGCCAAAACAGACAGAGCCTAAAGTTGAAATGCAAAAAGATAATAATGAAATCCATTCAAAAGGCAAGGAACTTGTATTAGCTAAGTATGTCAAGAGACATCATTCAGTAGATCAGATCATTAGAGATAAATCTGAAGGAACCATGATAAGAAATAAGTTGAAAGGTACTTGTTTACTTGATGATTTTGAACCTAGAAATGTCAAAGATGCATTGTAAAATGATAGTTGGATTGAGGATATGAATGAAGAGATAGAGAAAATAGAGAAAAATAAGACATGGACTCTTGTACCCAGACCTAAAGACAAAAATGTGATTGGAACTAAGTGGGTATTCAGAAACAAGTTGGATAAAGATGGTAAGGTATCAAGAAACAACGCTAGACTAGTATGCAAAGGATATGCTCAAGAAGAAGGAATAGACTATGGAGAAACTTTTTCTCCTATTGCAAGATTGGAAGGAGTCAGAACCTTAGTAGCATATGTTTCTCACAAAGAATTCAAAGTTTATCAAATGGATGTCAAATCAACATTCCTCAATCATATACTGGATGAAGAGGTTTACATTGAAGAAATTGAAGATTTTCTTAATCCAAATAAGAAGAACATGGTCTGCAAATTACAAACGGCATTGTACAGTCTGAAACAAGCCCTTAGAGCATGGTATTAAAGATTGCATAAATATCTTATTCAGGTTGGTTTTCAAATAACTAATGATAATAGTAGCTTGTATATTAAAGAAGGACCAGATAATAAGATTGTCTTGGTAGAAATATTTGTAGATGATACTGTTTTCATAGGGAATGATGATCTGTGCAAAGAATTCTTAGAGCAAATGAACAAGGAATTTGAAATGTCTATGTTGGGTGAGATTAAATTCTTTTTTGGTCTTCAAATTCAACAGAATAAAAATGGCATCTACATTACTCAATCAAAGTACATCAAAGAGATATTGAAAAATTTGGAATGGAAGATTGTAAACCAGTTGGGACTCCTATGTGTACTGGATTAAAACTTACCAGGGAAGATGAATCAAAAGAAGTAGATCAAACATTGTATAGATCTATGATTAGAAAGTTGTAGTATGTAGTTCAGACTAGACTAGATATTGCCATTGCAGTTGTTATTGTAGCAAGATTTTCAGCAAAACCAAGAGAAAACCACTTGATGGTAGTCAAAAGAATAATGAGATATTTGAAAGGAACTGAAGAGTATGGTTTATGGTAAAAGTTTGGAGGAATTTTGGATTTGAAAGTATTTAATGATGCTGATTGGGTAGGAAACCTTGATGACAAAAAAAGTACAAGTGGAGGTGCATTCTTTCTTGGAAAAAAGTTGGTTTCTTAGACAAGCAAAAGGCAGAATTGTACATCTCAATCAATAGTAGAGGCAGAGTATGTTGCTGCAGCAATAAACTGTTCTAACATTGTTTGGTTTAAACAATTGTTGGAAGGCATGAAGATGGAAATCAAAGAACTAGTTGTTATGTTTTGTGATAATACAAGTGCAATCAACATATCTAAGAATCCATTGATGCATTCCAAAACTAAGCATATTGCAATAAAATATCATTTTGTCAGAGAATTGGAATATATTCATACAAAGGATCAAATTGCTGACATATTCACAAAACCATTACCTAAGGATGCATTCTTGTATCTAAGAGGTAAGTTAGGGGTCACTCCCCTATCTGAAGTTCACTAAAATAAATTTTTGGTGATGCATCAACTCATACTAGATTGAAGATCTATTAGTTGATGCAACATAATAAGGAAACATTGCATATGAATCAGTACTAAAGGTACACTGAAATTCATTTGAGTTTGAGTTGTCTTTGGCATGTGTTGTTAAAGAGGGAGAGTTTATTACTATCATATCTCTCTGAAATTTGTTCAAAAGAGTTTTCTATGCAATTTCTTCACAAAAGGAGATTACTGTAAGAGGGAGAGTTTTCTATCTTAGAGGGAGAATTTTTATATTGACATGTTGTGTTTCCATATAAGTGAAAGACTTGATTTCATATTTCATTTCTGCTATGACGTCTTGTATTGCCATCAATGCCAAAGAGGGAGATTGTTGGATACAATTGTTAATTGTGTATTGTCTTTGATGTTACACAAATGTCATATCATCCATCAGACAGAGTCTACCGGGCTTAGATGGTTAGCGAAGCAATTTATAGTGACTACCAAGCATTCCTGAACAGTACACAATAAGTTAGCTTTTATTGAGCTCACTCGGTAAGTGAAGAAAAGTTAGCTTTTACCGAGCTCACTCAGTAAGCAAAGGAAAGTTAGCTTTTATCGAACTCACTCTGTAAGAAAAGGAAAGTTAGCTTTTATTGAGCTCTCTCGGTAAGAAAAGGAAAGTTAGCTTTTACCAAGCTCACTTGGTAAGCGAAGAAAAATTAGCTTTTACCGAGCTCACTCAGTAAACAAAGGAAGGTCATTATTTATCAAGTTAACTCGATCTCCAAAGGAAGTTGCAAGATTTGTAGTGTTTACCAACCTCCATTTGGTTAACACTGGGGAAACCATTCTGAGTAGTGTTCATGGAGCTAGATCGAGCAAGTGAAGAATTTTATTGTTCTAAAAAATTAATTTTAATTGTTTTATGCAGCCGACTGATTTATGTTTTTCAGTTGATTGAGCTGACTTAACAATCTGTAAGGTATATATGAAAGGTCAAGTTTTGAATTCAAAAAGTAGAACTATGTGGATGCATAAAAGTGTGAATGTATGAATAAGAAAATATATGAGCGAATGTTAAGGAAGAATTTGACATCCCTATGAGCTGCAAAGTTGCATTCGATCAGTGAGGATCTAGTGAAGGAGAACAGAGATCTGTATTCAGCAAAGACAAGTTGCATATATTTTAGATCACTTCATTTTTGCTTTCTAATCATTGTAACAGTGATTCAAAATCTCTTAACAGAGTTGGTTTGATAGCCATTTTTTAAATCCTCTAACAAGGTGACAATTTAGTTGAATTGTTTTAAAGACCTCTAACAAGGCCACTTCTAACAAGGTGATCAAATCCTCTAACAGGGTCACACCTAACAGTTTGTTTTCTAACCTTTAACAGGGTTGGCTCCTAATAGGGCTCACTTCAAAAGAGTAAAAATTGGTAACTAGTTACTTGGTGGTTTTTGCCAAATTGGGTTTCCACGTTAAATCTGGTGTCTCTTGTGTTCATGTTATTTCTTTATGCATGCATGTTATCACTTTAAATGCTAAATAAGTTATCAGAACATCTATCAAGTTTTAGATTTATTTGTGAGATTTTCAGAAACTATATTTTAAGACATCTAAGGATCCGTGGATTTATTTTTGTGGTAACTGATTCACTCCTCCCCTCTCAGTTACTCCATCTCTATTCCCAACAATTGGATTTTTAGCTCAGTACATACTGTAGCTCAGCATCTATATTATACTCAATATTGGCTTAGAAATTTCTTAAATGTGTTCACACTCAATTTTCAAAACCAATCTAACACCAACAAAGGTGACATCCAAAAACTTAACGAAATGGCACTAACACAGTTCCAAGCCTATATATCAAGAGTTGGCATTTTCGAAAAGTGGTTATAATAGCCAATCAAAGAAACTGTTTTTGAGTTATGGCCTTCCAAATTTAGGCTACTTGGAATTTCTAAAATAATTTTCAAAGATGTATTTTACCAATTCTATATGTTTTGTTAGGGCCTATCGGCCCTTTTTATTAAGTTTGAGCATCTAGAACCTTCGTGGTCAACATAAAAATATTAGAGTATTTTTTTTTTATGCTTATTAATTAAATCATATTGATTTAATTATATAAGTTTCTATTAATCTAGTTTCTTAAGCTTCATTTAGGTGCATTATTAATTAATTATTAATTAATAATGTGCAACCTAGCTTTTTCATTTAGGGTTTCTATCTCACCTTTATAAGGTTGAGCCTTGTACTTTTTGCATTATCTATTATGTATTCTTCACATTTGAGAAAAAAATTTCTTGTATCTCCATTTTTCTTCTCTTGTAATAGGTTATTGGCTAACAAATTCTTCTTAGGTTGTGTCGAATTGATATTAAACAATTCTTTCATGGTATCAAAGCTCAGATCTGTGGCTTCTTGTTCTTCATTTGAAAAATTTTCTAAAGCTTCAAGAGTTTTTTTGGCTAGATCTAAATTTGGATCTGGAGATACACTTTTTTTTAAGGCCTATTGAGCCAAAATAGACCTCACCAAGGGATTCAGAGGATTGATCTAGAGAATTTTGATATAAAATTTGATCTATTTTGGTTATTGGACCAATGTATAAAAAATTCAATCATTGGCATGCAATTTGAGAGGGTATGCTGACACTTATACTTCCTGCATCAGAGTGTACACCTGCACCAGTGTACACATACACAGAGTGGTACCCTTGCATAGTACATCAACAGGGTACATCTATCTTGCACACATCATAGGGTATGCCTTTTTTGGCATTTTCTAATAAAACTTTTTGAAATTTCCTCCTTCACCATATTTAGTGAAATCCACCTTTTTGGCTAACTTCAACTTTATTTAGCATGAGTTTTGAAGATTTGCCAAATATGAAATTTTTTTTTGCTTTTTGCAAATGCAAATATTTTTTTTGCATTCTAGGCATACATTTCAACGTGCCACACTACCGACTAGTTAGCCAGTGATGTCAGCACCTAGTCAATGACCACATGAGTGCACTATCAGTGATGACATCATCAAAATGTCATATGATGGCTATAAGGTCATCAATCTTTTTTTGAGGTCTATAATTTTCAAGAGAACTCCTTTCTTGGACTTCCACTTGGTTTTTTGGCCATAACTTGGGCATACATAGGTCTTTTTCTAATCTAAAAGAAGTACCAGAAAGTTGGTTGAGAGACATAGACAATGGTGTTGGTTTCATTTCATTTTGAGTTTGTTTTAGTTTCCAATTTTGGCATTAAAGTAGAGGTTTTTCTTTCCCTCTTCTCTGTATCTAAAATCTAGGTTCTTTTCTCAATTTTTATGCTTTCTATAGTTGTTTTCTTTGGTATTTGAGGCATATCATTATCTATTGTTGGGGGGGGGGGGGGGGGATGTATTTTCTTTACTATAATTTAATTTAGAATAAGACCCTTCTACTTACATCTTCTTCTCTCAATGGCAGACTCTTATGTCTCCTGCCTTACATCACACAACTACTAAACTTGGAAAGGATAGATGACCATATTGCTTATGGCAAAAGGATTATGGTCTTGTCTTGATGTGGCTTAGCCAGTTCTATAGAGGCCTTATGAGCTTCTTATGTAGTGCAATAAAATGGATGAGGCAATGGGCCTCATTGCAATGAATATTTTAGATGGGTTATTTTTTCAGTTGGATCATTTGAATGCACCTAGGGCTATGTGGGGCAAGTTTTCAACCTTATTTGGCACAATGAACCAGTTCATGGTTCTACAAATAGATGCAAAGTTTACCTCCTTGATTCCCAAATCATTCACCAACATTGACGATTTCTTGATGAAATTCAAGTCTCTTTGATATATGTTATAGGTTGATGGAAAGACAAAGTTTGATGATGAGTGTATCTTCCCGATACTATCCAAGCTTTGAGGACCTTATTAGATTTTCACTTCTACTTGCTACTCCACTATGGATGCTCTAGGTGAACAACATGTTATGCCCTCTTTTGAGACCTTTTTTTTCGATTTGACTCGTGAGCAATCAAAGATCATTCAGATGGATTCTCTTACAGGTTCACAGTCACAAGAATTGCTTTCCAAGTCACCTTAGAGTGCATAGAAGCTGAAGTAGATATCAGATTCCTCTTCTTAGCACTCTACTAGCCCACCATCTTCTTCTAAGAAGGAGAAACAAAAGATTGAGAGAACTTCATGTTCCTATTGTCAAAAGCGAACACATGATGAGTCACTTTGCTATCAAAATAATTTTGATGGTTACAAGAAATAGATAGTGGATTTGCAAGCTCTTCTTTAGAAGAAAAATATTTCCTCTCCATCCTATTCTAGCTCAGAGGGGTCTACTTATCAGTCTTGTTCTATTAATCCTATAGTTGGACAAGATCTTCAAAAGGGTCATGCATTATGGGCTTCTTTCACATCCCCTTCATAGGTCCCTTGGATACTAGATTCAAGTGCTTCTCAGCATATGGCATCTTCTTGAGAGATCTTCTCTTCTTTTGAGGCTTCTCCTATTCCCCATATTATCATTGGGAATAACACTGTTATGATAGTCTATGGGAAAGGCACTCTATGCATTTAGGATGGTACATTCAATGATGTGTTGTATGTTCCATCTTTGTCTAAAAACCTTCTCTAAGTTTATTAGATTTCTCACAGTGGGTCCTGGAAGATAGTTGAGTTCATTCCTAATTTAGTATTCATTCGGGATAGTTTGACAAGAGGTATTGTTGCTATAATGATAGTTGATCTTACCACCTGCCTCTACTCCTTTTCACACTTTGGTCCACCTTTGCCAAATCACAAAACTCCTCCTTTGAGAAAGCATCATGTGGTACAATTAGGTTGCTTGAACCTTTGTGTGGTTCTTAAGACTACTATTGTGACTGTCTTGCCACCTCCTCCTAAGTTGTTTTCTATTTAGCAAGGTTCTTCTTTAGCACTGACTATTCTTCTTTAGCAAGGTGTAGTTGTGGAGGATTCTATACAGGACATTCATCTCCTCTTTGATGATAGTGTCAACACACCTATCATACCACTTACATTGGGGATTCCCTTTCAATATCCTTGTGCTTACTCCTTTGAGCATCAGCTCAACCTTCTAGTCACACCTTAGATTTCAAGGTTCCCTCTATAGTGTCCACTAACTTTCACTCCTCTACATTGGAATCATAGTTGTTTGTTCATTGATCCAAGGGTTATTTCATTTTGAGGGGGCTTTGGAGCCTCAACCCTCTCTCACAGGGGGGCGGGCGGGGGGGGGGGGGGGGGGGGGTGGAAGTCACACATTATACTTATGGCTTTGAGACACTCTCTTGTAGTCATTACATCTCTTTTTGGAGAGGGGTTTTTCCCACTGGTTTTCTCCTTTACTCCAGTTTATAGAGATTTCCTTGTATTGGGTACCTGATCAGGCCTTATTGACGGGACCCATTTGTTTTTTTCTTTCATATCTTTGCTAGGTAAACTTACTCCCTACTTTCAACTTAAGGGGGGGTATTAGAGTATTTTTTGTTCATGCTTATTAATTAAATCATATTTATTTAATTATATAAGTTTCTATTACTTGAGTTACTTAAGCTTCATTTAGGTCCATTATTAATTAATTATTAATTATTAATGTGCAACCTAGCTTTTTCGTCTAGGGTTTCTATCTCACCTTTATAAGGTTGAGCCTTGTACTTTTTTCATTATCTCTTATGCATTTTTCACATTCGAGAGAAAATTTTCTTCTATCTCCATTTTTCTTCTCTTGTAACAAGTTATTGGCTAAGAAGTTCTTCTTGGGTTGTGTAGAATTCATATTAATCAATTCTTTCAAAAACTACCTATTTAGGAAAGCCCTAAACATTGTCAAGGACATCTCTAGGTGATAGTTTGTAGCTTTTCTTGCAAGTTATTATATTGAAGGTGTCCATGTGGGTTAGCATTCTACTTATGAATTCTATAATTCTACATTTGTAACACAAATAAGAATTCCATATTTTCTTCTTGCATTTGTTTTTTTTTCTTAATTTATGTTATGAGTTTATTGTATTAAGGGGAACATCCAACATCAAGTAGATTTAGAGCTAAATTTCTTGAGTGTGTGTATATATCATCTATTTTCAGGTAGTTCACACCATGACCATGGTTTGGGTTGAGTGTGTAGATAGATCATTGATTATGTGGTAGTTTGTACTAGGGTTTTAGCAGAAGCACAAAAAATGCCTCCATGAAGAGAGCATTGTAGAAGAGTTGTAGGTGTTACACCTAAGGATTTTAGAGCCCTCCGAAGATAGATGCAAGAATTGGAAGAAAAAATCAATAGAGGAATAAATCTTCTTACAAGAGATGAAAGTGAGGATGATGATGAAGTAGAAGATAATGTTGGAGCAAAGGCAATTCTAAACCCAAAGGAAGAGAGGCTTTTTAGGGCCATCTACAAGATTGGAAAAAGATCTAAGTTTTTAGTTCCCACATTTTTAAGAAATCTTAATCTAGACAAGTTGATCAATTGGATCAATGAACTATAGGAGTAATTTGAATATGAAGGTATTGAAGATCTTGATAGGGTCAATTTTCCTAAGTCAAAACTAAAGGGACTTGCAAAGATCTGGCAGAAGGAGCTTCAGTTGGAGAAAAATAGTAAGAGAAAGGAAAAAATCACCAAATGGTAATGGATGGTAACTAGACTAAAGTGAAAATTCATTCCTATGGATTATGAGCTTGATCTATTGTAGAAAATGCAAGGGTTGAAGCAAGCAGGAAAATCTGTTCAAGAGTATACCAAAGGGTTCTACCAAGTTTTCATTAGAACGGACCATGTAGAATCTAATAAGGAGAAAGTCACCCGCTATCTTAATGGGTTAAGGCCAAGAATTAAAGATGATATGAGTCTAGTATAAATGAGAAGTATTGAGGAGGCATACTAGTTTTCCCTAAGAGTTGAGGAGAAATTGAGCAAGAAGTTTGACAATAAGAATAGTGGAAGGGGTCACAGTGGCCATTCTGGTGCTTCATCTTATGGTTGTCATAATTGATCAAAAGAACAAGGATGAGGCTAAGAGTAGTAGTTAAAAATAGAGGGGAAACAATTCCAATTGTTTCCATGGTCAAAAAAATAGAGATCAAAGAGGAAGAGGTAGAGGACAAGGATCTAGAAGACATGGCTTCTATGGGAAATGTATTCACTACAGGGATGAAGAACATAGAGTATTTGATTGTACCTAGTACCAAGGAAAGAAAGATCAAATAATATAAGGCTAGGCCATAGTTGCACATGTTGATGAAGATGCTAGATCCTCACATTCTAAAGATGCTGAAAGATGAGAAGTTCTAGTTAATCGAAGAGTCCTACTGAGTGGTGAGAATGAACTTGAGAAAAGAAGGGGCATGTTTCACACAAGGTGTAGATGTAAAGATAAGTGTTTTGATATGATCATTAATGGTGGAAGTACTAAAAATCTAATGTCATAAATTATGGTCACCAAGTTAAAGCTGAAGAGGCAGAATCACCCATGTCCATACCATATTTCTTGGGTTCAAGATGACCACAAGGTCATGGTCAATGAGGAGTGCTCAATGAAGTTCAAGATTGGAAGGTACTCAGATGAGGTACTATGTGATAGCATACCTATGGACATATGTTATATATTGTTGGGTAGGTTGTGGCAGTTTGATAGGCATGTTGTACATGATGGGCGAGCAAATACCTACACTCTAACTAAGGATGGAGTGAAACATAGGTTTAAGACATTGACGGATTAAAAAAAAGGTATATAGTGCTATCAAAATATGTTTTGTTGATAGAAAAGAGTTTCTTAAAGATATGAAGCATGAGCATGTGTGCTTTTCTTTAATTCCTAAAGATAGTAAAGAAAAAGTAGAGGAGGTACCTAAAAATGTTGCATATGTGTTGGGAGAGTTTTTTATATTGTATCAAATAATGTGTTTGATGGATTTCACCCAATTAGGATGATCAGTGACTAGATGGATTTGGTTCTAGGAGTCAATTTTCCAAATAAGGCAATGCATAGAGTGACACTAGTAGAAAGTGGAGAGTTGAACAGGCAAGTTCATGAGTTGTTGTATAAGGGGTTGATTCTAGAGAGTCTGAGTCTATGTGTCATACTAGTAGTATTAGCACGAAAGAAGAATGGAGAATGGAGGATGTGCATAGATTCTTGTGCTATCAACAAGATCAAAATAATTTATAATTTTCCATTACCAAGGATGAATGATATTATGGATTGTTTGAGTGGAGCTAAGTATTTTACAAGGATAGACCTAAAGAGTGGGTACCATCAGATCTATATTAGAGAGGGTGATTAGTGGAAAACTACTTTCATGACAAGGGAAGGACTGTATGAGTGGTTAGTCATGCCTTTTGGGCTAACCAATGCACTGAGCACTTTCATGAGGCTCATGAATGAGGTACTAAAGTAGTTTTTAGGAAAGTTTGTCATTTTTCACCTAGATGATATATTGATCTTTAATAAGATATTGGAGGAGAATTTGATTTAAATTCATAAGTTTTTTGATAAGTTGAGGGAAGAAAATTTGTTGACAAACCTAAAGCAATGCAATTTTGTAAAGAAGGAGTTGGTGTACCTCAGATTCTTGGTATAAGGAGAAGGTCTAAAAATGGACCCATAGAAGTTGAAGGCTATTTGTGAATGACCTAGTCCAAGGAGTGTGAAAGAGGTAAGATCTTTTCATGGACTGCTTACATTTTATAGAAAGTTCATTAGAAGTTTTAGTAGTATTTGTGGACCCTTGACTAAAATAAATAGAGGGGATAGGAAAAAGTTTATGTGAATTACAAGAGCAGATAAAAATTTTTGTCTATTGAGACCAAAAGTTACTAAGAAACTTATTGTAGCACTTCCTTATTTTAACAAGGTGTTTCAAGTAGACTGTGATGCTAGTGGTATTGTAATAGGGGATTTTTTGAGCAAAAAATGAAGACCTGTTACTTATTTCAGTGAAGTTGAATGATGCAAAAAGAAAATATTTTGTTTATGATAAAAAAAATTTACACTATAGTTCAAGCATTGAAGAAGTGGAGACACTATCTTATTCCTAAAGAGTTTGCTTTGTATATTGATCATCAAGCTTTGCAATATTTGAATGGCCAAGAAAAACTAAACCAATGGTATTTAAAGTGCGTTGAGTTTCTGCAAAGTTATACATTTGTTTTGAAACATAGGAGTGGGAAGTCTAACAAAGTTGAAAATACTCTTAGTAGAAGATTTTACTGATAGAAATGTAGATAGAGGTGGTTGGGTTGAAGGAACTTAGTACATTCTATCCAAATTGTCTTGATTTTGGTGAACTTTGGAAGGCTTGTATAGAACTTGTTATACTTGACAAGAAAAAGTGGTTGCATTTTATGATCTAGGATAATATGTTGTTTAAAGGAAGCTAGTTGTGCATTCCTAGAAGTTCAATGAGAGAGAATCTAATCAAGGAGAAGCATAGTGGAGGATTGGATAGAAATTTTGGTAGAGATAAAATCATAGCTTTGTTTTTTGAAAATTATTACTAGCCATAAGTGTAGCAAGATGTGATGAAGTTTGTACAAAGTTGCAAACAATGTTAGATAGAAAAAGGAGTGAAGTAGAATATAGGGTTGTATCAGCAATTACCTATACTAGAAAAGCTATCGAAGGATGTGAACATTTATTTTATTCTTGGATTAATGAGGACATAATACAAGAATGATTCTATTTTTGTGGTGGTTGATAGGTTTTTGAAGATGGCACATTTATTCCTTGCAAGAAGACTAGTGATGTTATTCATGTATCAGAGTTGTTATTCAAAGAAGTGGTGATAATACATGGTCTACCAATGAGTATAGTTTTACATCAAGATACCAAATTTTTTGGGTATTTTAGGCATACATTGTGGATGAAGTTGAAGATATATTTGAAGTTTGGTTCATCACATCATCCACAGATTGATGTATAGACAGAAGTTGTGAATTATGGTTTGCGAGACTTGCTAGGAGGCTTGGTTGGAGATAAACCAAATGGATGGCATGTGATTTTACCATAGGCATAGTTTTCATATAATAATTCTCTCAATAAGAGTATTCATAATTCATCATTTAGGTTATATATTGGAGTAATTCCAGAAGTTAGGCAGCTAGATAAGGAAAAGATAAGAAGTGCTAAAGGAGAATATTTTGTTAAACATTTAAAGAACGTCCATGAGGAGGTGAGAAAGCACATCATAAAGATGAATACACAGTATAAGGCTAACGTAGATGTAGAAAGAAGATATAAGAAATTTAAGATTAAAGATGAAGTCATGGTTCATTTGAGAAAGGAGCATTTTCTAGTGGGTACATATAATAAGCTAAAGATGAAGATGTTTTGACCATGGAAGATAGTGAAAAGGCATGATTATAGAAATGCATATGAAGTGGAGTTGCCTACTGAATTGAAAGTTTCAATAGTATTTAATATTTTAGATTTGATATAGTATTATGAAAGAGGTGATGGAGATGAAGTTGCAGAAGTGTAGTGGATCATTCTATAGCTAGTTTGGCTACAAAGGAGATAGAGGAGATACTAGATAGTCATGTTAGAAAATGTACCAAAAATAGAAATTATGAGGAATATTTGGTCAAATGGAAAGGGAGGCCACTTGAGGATTCATCATGGCTAGCAAAAAAGGAGGTTAGCCATCATGGTTTACCTCTAAACACCTGAGATGTGATAGGGTCACTTATCAAATTATGCCAGGTGTCTGATGCAGGGCAATTTTGCATCACCCAAAAATATTTTATTTTCAGTCTTTTCTATTTTAATAAGGACTAGTAAACAGGGTGGTTACTATTTATCGAAACTTGGTATTTTTAGTAAGTTTTTTATATGAGCTCAGAATGTCCTCATTTTCTACAAGAAGGTTTATTTTAGAGATATAAACCTTCCATAAAAATCTAGTTGCTCTAGCTTAAGTACCAAAGAAGTTATTCTGGATTTTTGGTAGAAATTTTTATAGAAAATCTTTCAGGCTCATCGTTGGAGGACTTAGAGTGTCCATATGAGGTCCAAAAACTTGACAGAAGGGTGCTAGCACAATTCAAAGCCTATAGATCAAGAGCTGGTGTTTCCTAAAAGTGGTTATAATAGCCAATCAAAGAAATGATTTGTGATTTATGGCCTTCCAAAGTTGAGCTACCCAAAACTTCTATAATAGTTGTCAAAGATGTATTTGGAAGACTCTATATATTTTGTTAGGTCTATTGGCCCTAGGTATTAAATTTGAACATCTAGAACCTTCTTGGGCAACATAAAACTACCTATTTAAGAAAGACCCAAACATTGTCTAGGACAACTCTTGGTGATAGTTCGCATCTTGTCTTCCAAATTATTGTACTGAAGGCACCCATGTGGGTTAGCATATTGTACTTATGAATTCTATAATTTTGCATTTGTGACACAAATAAGAAGTCCATATTTTGTTCTCGCATTTTCTATTTTTTCTTCATTTATGATATGAGTTTATGGTATTAAGGGCAGCATCCTATATCATTAATTCTCTCGGTAGTTCATTTCAACAATTATTATTGTTATAAGTATGATGTTTTTAAAGTGAACACTTTATTTGATTGTATTTTTTTTTGTGTTCTCTTGTACATTCATAATGATAGTCTACAAAGTATTTTTTACTGTAAGACTTTTATCGAATATTATTTAATTTTATCATTATTTTTATAAACATATGAATTATTATATTAATTTTTATAAAAGTATGTTTTAGAAAATTTCTATCAGTTTAGTTGGGAGGGTATATTTCAATGACTTGGTGTTAAGAATACTATTATTAGTGTCATAACCTCTTTAAAAACTAAGAAAATGTGATCATCAAAACCCATGTGAAGTACCCATTTCAAATTCACTCTCCCTAATGGAAATTTAATATGTTACACATAATAAATTACTTTATGACCCCACCTATGGGTAAGACATCGTATAATATGGGATATAGTATCTCATTGTAATATTTTGGTGTCTATTTGATTCAAGAGTTGGTCGAGAAATTTGCAAATTTAGCATTTTTTTATCTACCATGATATATATTTCATGATCAAATTTCTTCACTGAATAGTGAAATCCCACATAGTAGAAAATTTTTACATAGGATCATCCTCTATGTGAGGGCAATCTTGCATCACCCAAAAATATTTTTATTCTTGACCTTTTTCTATTTTAATCAAGACTAGTAGACATGGGGGTTAGAATTTCTAGGAGGTTACTATTTTTAGTAAGTTTTTCATACAACACTGAAATGTCATAATTTCATTTTTGAATTTTTGTCTTGGATATATTAGCCTACGAGTTGAAGCTTTGTGTCATATCATGTGTATTCATGGATTTATTGTGCATGTTTTGGTTTGCAATTTTAGTATATAAACATCATGCTTATCGTTGAAGGGCTTAAAGTGCCTAGATGAGGTATGAAAAATCAAAGGATGAACACTTGCATGGATCCAATCTTTGTAGATCAGTAGTTGGGTTTTTTGAAAAGTGGCTATAATACAGAATCAGAGAAACAATTTGAGAATTATTGTCTTCTAAAGTTTAATTGACTAAAACATCCAAAATAAAAGTCAAAAATGTATTTTTCTAACTTTATATGTATTATTAAGGTATGTCAATCTAGATATTAAGTTTGATTGTCTAGAACCTTCCCAGATGAGACAAAATCGCCTATTTAAGAAATTCTTGAAGATTGTCTAGGATAGCTCTAGGTGATAGTTCATAGCTTTGTCTTATAGATTACTGTAATGAAGTTACGAATGTGGATTATCATATTGTAATTATGCATTATATAATTCTACATTTATGTTGATAATAAAAGACACATATTTTTTTCTCAGAATTACTTTTGGTTTTTTTCTTCTGTTATGTGTTTATGGTATTAAGGGAGAACCCTAGACCAAGTGGTACTAGAGCTTGAGTTGTTGAGTGTGTGGAAAAATTAGTGACTATGAGATAGTTCATACTAGGACTGTGGTTTTTCCTAAGCATGTAGATAGATCACTTATTGTGAGGTAGTTTGCACTATGGTTTCAACAAAAGCACAAAAATGCCTCCACAAAGAGAGCATGGTGGAATAGTCAAAGGTGTTTCACTTGAGGATTTTAGAACCCTCTAGAGGAAAATGAAAGTAATTGAAGAACATATACACAAAGGAATGAATCATTTTGTAGGAGATGATGAAAGTGAGGATGATAGAGAAGAAGAAGCAAATGCAGGCGTAGATGCAGCAGATGAAGTTCTTAACCTAGAGGAGTTAAATATTTTTAAGTGCATTTCTAGTATTCAAAAAAAACCTAAGTTTGATATCCCCACATTTTTGGGAAATATCAACCCAAATAAATTCATCAACTAGATTAATGAACTAGAAGAGTACTTTGAACATGAATATATTGAAGATTTAGATAGAGCCAAGTTTGACAAGGGAAAACCAAAGATTCGTGAAAAGATCTAGTGGTAGGACATCCAATTGGATCAAAATAAAAGAGGAAATGACAACATAATCATATGGGATTAGATGGTTTCTAAAATGAAGTGATGGTTTATTCCCATGAATTATGAGGTTGATTAATTTGAGAAAGTTCAAGGGTTGAAGCAAAGAAAAAAATCTATTTAAGAGTCTACCAAAGAGTTTTAATGGATTCTCATTAGAGTTGACCAAGTAGAAGATGATAAGAATAAATTTGTTTGTTCTCTTAATAGGTTAAGTCCAACCATTCAAGAAGAGCTAATTCTAGTTCAAATGACCAGTATTTAGGAGGCACTCCACTTTTTCCTAAGGGTTGAGGAGAAATTGAACAAAAAGTTTGAGAACAAGAGTAGTGGAAGATCTAATAGATGATCTTATAGAGGACAAATTGATGATTAGAATAACATGGATGAGGCTTAAATTGGTAGTCATAGCCAAAGGGGAAATAGTTCCAATAATTTCCATAATTAAAACAACACAAATTAGAGAGGAAGTTACAGAGGAAAAGGATTTGGAAGAGGAGGCTTCTATGGGAAATGATTTCACTGTGGAGAAGAAGTGCATAAATGTTTTGAATGTTCCTAGTGCCAAGGATGGATAGATCAAAGAATACAAGGCTAGGAAAGAGTGTCACATGTTCATGTAGATAGAAGATAATAAAATTCTAAAGATGTTGAAAGAGGAGAAGCCCTAGTAAAAAAAAAGAGTCTTGCTAAATGGTGTGAATTTACATGATCAAAGGAGGATTTTTTTCACAATAGGTGCAAATGTGAAGATAAATGTTGTGATCGAATCATTTATGGTGGAATTAATGAGCGTTTGGTGTCAAAAATGATGCTCACAAAGTTGAAGATGAAGATACATAAACACTTACATCCATACCCTATTGCTAGGGTGTAAGGTTGATCAGAAGGTCATGGTTATTGAGTAATGCTTAGTAAAATTCAAGTTTAAAAGCTACCAAGATGAGGTACTATATGATATCATATTGATGGAAATATGTCATATGTTTTTGGGTAGGATGTGGAAATTTGATAGGCATGTTGTACATGATGTGTGAGAAAATACCTACACTCTAACCAAGGATGGAGTGAAACATAAGTTGAAGCCATTGAAAGAGAAAGAAGAAAAGGTATGTAGTGCTACCAGAATATGCTTTGTTGATGGAAAATAGTTTTTCAATGGTATGAACCATGATCATGTATATTTTTTTGTAATGCCAAAAGATGGTAAAGAATAAGTAGCATTGGTATCTATAGAAGTTGTTGATTTATTGGGAGATTTTCCTAATATTTTGTTCGATTATGTACCTAATCAATTACCCCTAATGAGGAAGATTAGTTACTATATAGATTTGATTCTAGGAGCCAATTTTCCAAACAAGTTAGCACACTGAATGACACCAATAGAAAGTAAAGAGTTGAACATAAAAGTTTATATGAGTTGTTGCATGAGGGATTGATTCAAGAGACCCTGAGTCCATGTGTTGTACCAAAAATATTAGCACCAAAGAAGAATGGATAATGGAGGATGTGCATCAATTCTTGCACTATAAACAAGATCACAATCAAGCACAGATTTCAATTACGAAGGATGGATGATATTATTGACTATTTGAGTAGGGCTGAGCATTTCATGAAGATAGATTTGAAGAGTGGATACCATAACATTTGTATCAAAGAAAGTGATGAGTGGAGGAATGGTTTTAAGATAAGAAAAGGATTTTACTAGTGGTTAGTCATGTCTTTTGGGCTAGCCAATACCCCAAGAACTTCCATAAGGCTCATGAATGAGGTACTAAAAGAGTTTCTAGGTAAGTTTTTCATTATTTACCTAGAAGATATTTGATGTTCCGTAAGACATTGGAGGAGAATTTGATGCATATATGAAAGGTGTTTGATAATTTGAGAAAAGGGAAGTTGTTTATAAAATTGAATAAGTGCAAGTTTGTGAAGAAGGAGCTGGTGTATCTAGGATTTGTAGTCTTAGAAGAAGCTCTAAAAATTGACCAGGAGAAAGTGAAGGATATATATGAATGGCCTACTCCAAAGAGTGCTATAGAGGTAAGATATTTCTATGGACTGGTTAGTTTTTATGAAATTTTACAAGAGGTTTTAGCAGTATTTATGGATCCTTAATTGAAGCAATGAGAGGCGATAGGAAAAAAATTAAGTGAATTATAGCAGTAGATAAGAGTTTTAATATGTCAAAATAGAAAGTTACAAAGAAAATTATTCTAGCACTTCCAAATTTTAAAAAGATGTTTCAAGTAGATTGTGATTCTAGTGGTAATATAATAGTAGTTGTTTTGCATCAAGAAGGTAGACTTGTTACTTACTTTAGAGAGAAATTGAGTGATGTCAAAAGAACATATTCTATGTATGATCAAGAATTTTATGCTATAGTTCAATCATTGAAAATGTGGAAACATTATCTTCTTCCTGAGGAGTTTGTTTTGTATACTAATCATCAAGTTTTGCAATATTTGAATAGTAAAGGAAAATTAAACCAAAGTCATTTTAGGTGGGCTGATTATTTACAAAGTTATAAATTTTTTTTGAAACACAAGAGTGGGAAATCTAATAGAGTTGAAAATGCCCTTATTAGAAGACAACTTTTGCTAATAGAAATGAAGATTGAGGTCATTGGGTTCAAGGAACTCAATAATTGTTATCTAGAGGATCCTAATTTTGGTGAAGGTTGGAAGGCTTATATATAACCTATTACTCTTTATAGAAGAAATTGATTTAATTTTATACTCCAAGATGGTATATTGTTCAAAGGAAGCCAAAGGTGAATTCCAAGAAGTTCAATGAGAGAGAATATCATCATAGAGAAGCATAGTGGAGGATTGGCTAGACACTTTGGTATAGATAAAACCATAGCTTTGGTTGTTGAGGGTTATTACTAGTCATCATTGTAACAAGATGTAAAGAAGCTTGTATAGAGTTATCGAGTATTGTGAAAGAAGTGGAACAAAATATAGGGTTGTATCAGCCATTACATGTACCAAAGATGCCATTAGAGGATGTAAGAATGGATTTTATTTTTTGGATTACCAAGGACTCAACAAGGGCATGATTCTATTTTTGTGGTGGTTGAATTTTTTTTGAAGATGACACATTTCATTGCTTGCAAAAAGACTAGTGATGTTGTTCATATGGAAGAGTGTTTTTTAGAGAAGTCATGAGACTGCATGGTCTACCAAAGAGTATATTTTTAAATCAAGATACCAAATTTTTTGGTTATTTTTGGTGTACATTATGGAAGAAATTGAAGACAAAGTTAAAGTTTGATTCATCACATCATGCATAGAGTGATGGATGGAGAGAAGTTTTGAATCATAGTTTGGGAAATTTGCTAAGATGTTTGGTTGGAGAAAAGCCAAAAGGATGAGATATGATTTTACCAAAGGTAGAATTTTCATATAATAATTCTTTCAATACGAGTATTGTAAATCATGATTCCAGATTGTATATGGGAGTAGTCATAGAAACTCTTCTGAATTGTGACTATTGGATAATGGAAGGATAAGTAGTGTTGAAGAAGAACAACTTTTTGAATATTTGAATAACATTCATTAGGAGGCGAGGAAGCACATTATAAAGAATAATATACATTATAAAGCTAAGGAATATATAAAAAGAAAGTATAAGGAGTTCCAAATTGGTGATGAAAATGTGGTTTATATGAGAAAGGAGCATTTTCCAGTGGGTATCTACAATAAGATAAATATGAAAAACTTTCGACCATATAAGATGATGAAATGGAATGATTTTGGAAATGCCTATGAAGTGGAGTTTTCTTTTGAATTGAATATTTTACTAGTATTTAACATTTGAAATTTGGCAACATATTATGAAGGAGGTGATGGAGATGGCATAGTAGAAGCATAGTGGCGCATTCCATAAGTTAGTTCGGCTACAATAGAGATTAAGGAGATACTAGATACTCATATTTTAAAAACTAAAAGGAACAAAGCTTATGAAGAATACATGGTCAAATAGAAACAGAGACAAGTAGAGAATTCAAAATGGTTAGCAAGGGATGAGGCTAGCCATCTTTGTTTTCCTACAAAAACTTGAGACATAACGAAGTCAATTCAAAAATTACCTCGAGTGCCTAATGTAGGAGCATCCTAGGTTGGAGGGAAATCTTGAATCACCCGAAAATAATTTTATTTTCAACAATTTCTATTTTAATAATGAGTATTAGATAGGGGGGTTACTATTTCTAGGAGCTTATGCTTTTTAGTATTTTTTTCATATGAGCCCAAAATGTCCTAATTTTAGAGGTGGATATTTCTCTTGCATACATTAGCCTACTAGTTGAAGCTCAATGTCATATCATGTGTATTTATGGATTTATTTTGGATTTTTTGGTTTACAATTTTGGTATATAAACATTAGGATCATTTTTGGAGGCCTTGAAGTGCCCATATGAGGTCCAAAAACTCAAAGGATGGGTGCTTTCCCTAACCCAATCCTATAGATTAGGGGCTAGGTTTTAGGAAAAGTGGTTTCTAATTAGAGAAATGGTTCAAGATTTATGGTCTTCATAAGTTTGGCCAATCAAAATGTCAAAATTAAATTTTAAAAATGTATTTTTCTCATTTTATATGTATTGTTATAGTCTATCATCCCTAGCTATTAAGTTTGATCATCTAGAACCTTCACAAATGGCATAGAATACCTATTTAAGAAATGCTTGAACACTGTCTAGGAAAGCTCTGGGTGATAGTTCATAGCTTTGGCTTGCATATTACTATAATGAAGGTGCCCATGTGGGTTAGCATATTATAATTATAAATTTTTTATTTTTGTATTTGAGGCAATATAAGAGGTCCATATTTCTTTTTCCTCAATTAATGTTGTTTCCTTATTTCTATTATGTGTTTATGGTATTAAGGGGAGCACCCTTTACCACCCTTGTGGTGACTTGAAAGTGTTACGAGTTAAATTTTTTATTTCACAAAAAAGATAAACCTAGCAATGCACAATACAAATACAAGACTTATAGAACATAGGAGGTGGCTAAGATATGTTGTGAATAATTAAGGGGAATAGTGATGATTATTCCAATAGACAATAGCTAGAGTACAAGATGGGTCTCAATTATTTGGGTATATTTTATTAGAATTTGACACAAAAGAATGCAATTTGTTAGACATGGTACTATTTCAAATACAATAAGGAAAGTAAACTCTAGGGATGGGGGTTTGAATCAAAACTTAAAACCATTCACCACACATCCATCTTACAATTTATATATGTAAAATGAAATACCAAATTAAGCATATACATATATAGCATGAAAGTAAAAACATTCAATGCATTTATGACACAAGACATTTGGTTACCTAGAAACCCTCCAAGGAGAAGGTAAAATTGCAGCGGGGATGACACCCACAAATCTCCACTACTACAATAATAATGTGTACCAACTGAAGGTTCCAATGGTTTGTTCATGAAACATTGTCTACCTTGTGAAAGGTCTTCTCTATTAAAGGCTTAGAAGATTTTTATATCTCATCCTATTAAAAAAATTCAACACCCTATTAGAAGTGTGCCTGGTAAAAGGAATTTAACTTACAATAAAGTAACAACCCTATTAAAGGATTTACAACAACTTATTAAGATTACTTTGTTAAGAGATTTAACTGATTCACCTTTTAGAATGTCCCAACAATGATCATTTGGTTAGCACTCTATTTCTTGATGAGAGATCACCTCTTTCCTAATGTGTACTTGATCCTTTTTGATCAGTTGTATGTATGTTGTCTTCTAATTCCTTTCATTTAAACTCCTCTAACTAATTCTACTATGTATCACAATTCCTTAGTCACCATGAATGCTTTTCTTGCTCATGCAAACTTCTCTCTTAAATTCTCATTACTACATTCATAAAAAATTTAGGGTTCATCCTCCTTAATAAGAACTAGGTGACTCAGGGTTAAGTATGAGTCAACAATTCTGATTCACCCATATTACTACTTAATCCTTCCCTTTTTATGATTTTCTGGATGTAATGCATACAGATTCACAGTAAAGATTCATTCTTATCACCTAAGATCACAAAACAATCCTTAAGTCGGGTTAAAATGGTTTACATATAAGTTTGTGTCATTACAAACAACTATGTCAAAACTGTATTACCCAGCACTTGAAGTCCTAATGCTTGGCATCAACTACAACTTCAACATTGTAACTCATCCTCTAAATGACTCGACATCTATTGATTTACGCAACATTTGGATAGCTCAATATATAATATTTGATTGGCACGCAATAGTTACTTGACACATACTAATTATCTCCCACTGGACATATATTGTTTGACATCTTATGCTTGGCATGTATTACTTGTTCAACATGAACTAAGTAAATGACTTAAGTATATTCTCACTCATATGTGAAAACCAATTTAAGATTAACATTCTCCCCCTTTGACATGAGTGGAAAAATACTTGGTCATGCATGAATAACCTTAATATTTTCAAACATAATTCAGATGATATCTACTTACATACAAAATTTTAGAACTTCCAAATTTTGTAAAAAATTATGACTCATCAGTCACACCTCAAAATTCAATATCTCCCCTTGAGTTAATTATGTTCTATATCTGAACCAAAATCATTCCTCCCATTGACTAGATTTACATAATTTGATCTAAGTACTCTATTTCTTATCATTGACTCCCCCTTTCTCAAAAATAGTAGCTCCCCTAAAAATATTATATCCTTTATTATGTCTCCCATACTTCCTTATTTCTCCCCCTTTCTGATACTTATGTCAAAGGGTTTTACACCTATAATGTGTTTGTCTATAAATATTTTATGGAACTCGTGCATAATTTTCAAAGAATCATACCAATTGTCACAAGCTACCTCCAATGATTTGATATGGATGGTCAGCTTAGCAGTAAGGTGCACTAAGCCTTCTTGAGTAGAAAGATGTGGATCTTTCTTCATGAGTGTTTCAGCGAAGGCTATTTCCTTGTGCAATAGCTCCATATGTGGAGTCAGTGTAGACTAGATTTTGATTAGTTTATCCTTTATGTTTTCTTCACCTACATGTAGTAATACGAATGGACTCTAGGAGTTCAGGAGACTCCTAAAATGTTTCTCACTATGGGATGGAGATCTTCGTAGAGTTATGCTAGTTGACTACATATGACTATCCAAATTTATTATGTTGCTTCATAATTCACATATGAGAAGTATTGGATTGCACAATTTGGTCTATATAAAGAAAATTTTCTCTAGTATCTTCTTCACATAGTCAACTTTGGTTGATAACTCAATTTTTATAGTGCAATAGCACTTGATATGTTCTCATTATCCTTATTTTGAAACTTTCCTTCAAACCATTCAAGTAATTTCACATTTAAATTTAGGTTTGTGTCATTAACCTTCTCAACTATGTTCATTAACTTATCTATGATAAGCTTTATTTCTTCTAGTATTGGTAGGCTATATGCATCAACAAAAATTTCCTTGATATCTAGCAAAGCTTGCTTCTATCTATGCTCCCTTTCGAGTAGTTTTTGGTTTTTCTTCTTTGCAAGAGCATCTTGTAGTATGCTCATCTATTCAATAGTGATGTCTTCAAGACTAAACATTGGAAATTCAATCACTTTATCCAAGTTCACATCACCAAATGATGTAACTTCATCTATCTTGAGTATGCTTGGACTATGCCTTGATTATTGTAAAGGTTTATCTTCTATACTTGGCCTATGAAGAGCTTGACTTGGATGAGTAACATTTTTTGGCAAAGTCGCCAATGTTTGTATTGCTAGTTCCTTCTTAGCCTTTGTAGTCAAACCTAGCTCTTTAGTCCTATGGTTTGGTTTCTCTACATTCTCAATTGCACCTTGACCTTGTCTTGTAGGTGTAGGAGTAACATCCAATTTTGTTTCTGCATGTGTTCCTTCATTCTTTTCCATTTTATCTTTTTTCTCTCCATTTGTCTCATCCTTGTCATTTTTATTTTCATTTTCATTTTCTAAGACTAGAGTTCTTTGTACCAATATATTGACAGTAGAAGTTGTTGTCTCCTTCCTTTGATATACTACAATAGGTAATGTAATTTGTATCATGGTGGATTGAGAAGGGGTTGTAGATTTCTTATGTCTAAATTTCCTTGATAAGGTGGTTTATCTTCTAAGTGATAGCATTAGAAAAAACCTTAATCTTTACAATATCAGAATTTTTATTCAACTCATGTTGAGGAGTAGCACTAGGCACTAGTTTATCTACTGCTCTCTATTCTATCTATTGCTCAACCTCAGCTAGTGCCTGTGTGCATACATTACTTAAGTGTCTTCCACAATTGTATCTCTTTTAGTGTCTTCTTTGGTAACCTTACTTTTTGTTATTTATTTTTGTCCTCACATACCTCAATAGGTGTCTTCTCTATTGCCTTGGGTACTACCAAACCATATAATGACTTCCACAACTGGAGGTCTTTTGTACAACATCCTCAATATTATTCTATAATATGTTGAATGCTCTATATTTAGATGCATATTTCCCTACTTTCTTCCTTATAGCCTTATATCCAATTCTAGCATCACTTGTGCAAGTATAGTCTCTTTCATTTTTCTCTCTATATTGATACTATATTGCCACCTTATCTCAACTTTGTCATAGAGTTCTTTTGGTAATGAGTTGACAATCTCAATCAGAGTCTATTTGAATGTTTCCAGCATGACATATATTGACTTCTCTACTTGGTTCATCTCAATTTATCCAAGTTTATCAAACTCAATATGTGTGAAACCAAATAAGTTAGCATCATTCTTTATGTTTTCACATATATTTGTCTAAATATGAGGAAAGACTATGCCTGAGAAATTTGAATTAGTTTTCATCATCAGATTTAGCTAGATATATATACTTTCTCCTTGGTCTCTTCTTAGAATCTTCTTCTTTACTAGCTAATATAGCCCTATTCTCTTTTCAGTTTTCTACTTCTTGAGTCTTTTTAGTAGTATCTCTTGTACTTTCTCTAGTAGTAGGAACTATGGATTTTGTGACCTTCTTTTCTTTCTTACTATTGGCGTCTTAACTTTTTTCTTCTTTTTCTCTCTGGCTATAGGTGCTTCACTGGTTTCTTCTCCCTTGGCACATTCTTCAATTTCTACCTCTTCTTGGTTTTCACTGTTACCTTGAGTAATGGCCAATGGTGCTTGGGTAAGTACATCTTCACCTTCTTCTTCTTCATCATCTTATTCTTTTTCTACCTCATCAAATTTCTCCTTGAGTTTCTTGGCCATTTTATTCTTCTTTCTTATGACGGAAGCAACCCTTAAATCCATTATAATTTTAGATTTATCCACATCATAATTTCCAAAGGTCATAACCTTATTATCTATGTCTTTTGCAAGTAATGTTGTAATATTTATAGATGCTTCATCCACATTAATCTTATAGCCTAGTTGTATTGGCCATCTTACTCTTAAGGCTCCAACCTATACATATGTGCAATCAATGTCAACTTGAAGAAAACATCATTCAAATGTTTCTTAACTAGTGAAACTTTTATCCTTGGTCTTTTCTTCATTGATTTCTTAAAATCATCAAAGTAGCTACTCATTATAGGCTCAAAATTTTCTCCAAGATGCTCAATAAATTCACCTATTTGCATTGCAATAGATTTGTTTATCTTTTGTGCAACTTTACAAAAAGTAGGGAATGAATTCTATACATAGAAGAATATAAATACAAGAATTGAACCTTGCATTTTACACTCTTGGTCTTCCTCATTGCTCTTGAATATTCTATCAAATTTTGAAAATGTAATTCAGCAAGGTCATAAGTATGATCTTTCTTAAACTATCTTGTATCCCATGTCAACAGAAATACAAGGTACACTATTGAGCCTACTAGATAGATAGAATTTGTGTGCTATAATCCTTAATATAAAAGAAAATAAGGGATTTGAGGATATGTCAATTGTCATTTCTCTTTTGGTCCACACTACCGTTGTATTCTTCTCAATAACTTATTTTTCTTCACTCCTCATGGTTTTATGTCAGTCTAGGGTTGGATAGCCTGTTACTCTATGTACAATATTCTTTGTGATCTTCACTAGTCTATTTTCCAACCAAATAGAATTATCATGAATTATGCTTAGAACTATCTTTATCATGTCTATTTTGAAGACATTGGGGAAGTCTATGGCACTCTTTGATTTTGAATTCATCTTTCAATACCCACCTATGCTACCCACCTTGCATGTGTAGAAACATTTCAAATCCTGAATCATTAAAACTTGTGGTGGTATCATCGATAACACACCAGATAGATCTTGCTTGTAAGAAATATCAAGAATATCTCTAAAGTTTGGTTGTTTCATCTCATTTCTTATTAGTTATACATTAAAAACTTCCTTACCCTCTTTAGCCTTAGTAACTGAAGAATTATATAATGCCATACCAAGGGATCCAAAAGAAATAACCTAAAGTTTTAACTAAGTTCAGCAAACTTTTCTTTTTTTTGAACAAGAAAGAATAACATACACATTGAACATAAAGTAGCAGAAGCAATAACATACAATCATATAGAAGCTAACATAATAGATTACATTTCTTAAGGATCCCAAGATGTTGAGTCACATTTCAATTTGATTAATATTAAGTCTAACTAATACCACATCCACATTAATAAATAATTAAAAGTCCAAAGTCCATTTAAATAAAAATAATAATTTGAATGCCACTTGGCAATAAAATTCAGGATGCTCAATCATCCACTGTACATGGAAACTTCATTCATAGTAGCAACAGACGAATCTCAATGTTAAGAGTAAAAAGCATTACCACCTGACTGCATGGAACCTAAATGGCCCACTCCCACCACACTAAGGAGATAGTCTCAAGTCCCAAACAAGATATCAATCCAAATGTCAAAAGTAATCTCTAAGTCCAGGAAATCCTAAAAGTAATCTAACTCAAAGATTCCAAGATACAATTGACATCTATACCCAGTGGCACACAAAGACACATAGGGAAACATACTATGTAAGCAGGAAAGTTTCATCGCACAAATCAAACTAGAGTTACCCTGGCAATCTCTTAGGACCATGACCCCATAGTGGTCCCTATGTAGCCACTAGTATCCTCTCGTACTAACAAGGCATACTATGGATGCAGGGTCACAACCAAGCATTCTCTCTACTCCCATCTTAGTATGTACTAGCACTCAAGGCATGGGTGAGAACATACAAAGACTCTTAATAGGTTCATTTTATTCCCATTTAGTGTAGTGTTTTCAATTATTAAACAACTTACAATGGGTTACCTTAGGAACCACTTAGGGCCCCAACCTCCATTGCAAGCCACTTTCTGACATTACATATAGATAACCTACCCTAGGCTCATAAAAGAACAAATCAAAGAATAATAATCTATATCACCTTAGTCCTATGAAGGAAAATAGAAATCATAATAAAAGATAATCATAATAACACATTAGTTCTCTATGAGAAACTAGAAATTATCCCAAAAATAACTAATCACAGACTGAAAATGGTTAAGTCAGGTATCTCATACACATACAACCCAACTTCACACAAGAAGACTGGAAAGTAATAACAAACAATAAATACAATCCATCATAGAACATACTAAACACATTACCATGGTTGGGTTTAGAATGATCAAGAACAAATCATCATATCATCACAATCACAGAACCCCCAAGCCTTTGGTAGACGTTCTAAGACTGGTCAAAGCTAGGTCAAAACCTAAAACCCCAAAACATAAGATTTACCTCGCATACATAACATACATTGAAGATTACCCAATACATCATGGTTTGAAGACATAGAAGTGTACTTTTACTATAGGTTTCAAAACTACATTTTCATTTAAGTCCAACTAGGAAGTAAAACTTCAAGTTCGCCTATTAATCATTCATAACTTTCACTTCCAATTTATTTTGATAATAATTTAATTAATTAATTTAATTAAATATTATTAAAATTTAATAACCCTTCTTTTACTCTCCAAATTAAAACTCTTAATTAAATATTATCAACTTCTTTAAATACTTATTTTTAAATTATTAATAAGATAATGAATATTTTATTAATAATTTAATAAAAACATTAATAACAATTTAAGTAATTTCCATTATTCAAATACATTAGTTAATTAAAAAATTAATATAATTAATTAGTAATTATAAAATAATTACTATATTACAATTCATTAACTATATAATAAATTATTAAATATTAATAAAATTTATTAATAAATTTATTAATAAATTTATCAATAAATAATAATATAAATGAAATAAATATAATTTAAAATTTAATAAAATTATAATAATAAAATAAAACCTAAATACATAATAACCTTTTTTCTTAAATCGCAACCCTTAATTAAGGGTGGTGTTCATGGCATCCATTGTCGCGATAGCAGTTACTACTGTACACGGGAGTATTTACCATGAAAATAGTACCTATTGCTTGTGACAAGGCTTGCCATGCGATAGAGCTTCCATGACGAGAGGTGGGGATTGATGGCCTGCCATCAGACCATTTTCATATTTATTTATAAATTTCTTCTATATATACATATCTTTTTTGAAAATAAATGTTTTTTTAATTAAATTTGTTTTATTAAATTTTATAAATACAAATTTAAATAAAACAAGTCCCTATTTCTATTATTATATATATATATATATATAGTTTATTTATTTATTACTATTATTTTTTAAAGAACTTATTATCACAATTCTAATAGGAAATTTATGGCAATCCATTTGAATTTTCCAACTAAAACTTTTGTTTATTTCAAACCCTCACCATTTTTTTTTATATCTAATTAGCAAAATTAATGGATAATAAAATTGAGCAAAATTAAATTGAATTGGGCAAATAATCATGAGTGTCTACCTAGACTCTGACGCTAATCGCTATGCCTAAGAAGATTGCAGAGAAAATAGTCCTCTTAGAACCCTCTCTCTTCCAAAATTCTTTCCTCTTCCAATATTATTTTTGTCCCTTCCAAAAATTTTGGTCCCTCATAAATGAACCCTCAATTGGTGATAAGGTTTTCTCTCCTAAAACAAAATACGAAAACCCATCAAAGAAAAACACATATCAAACTAAAGGGTTAGAAAAATTAACATCATTCAATGCATTTAAAAGGTAACCAACTCAGATACTTGTCCTAATTTTCTAGGAAAATTGGCTTAAAGATTTAGGATTTGGACTTAAGAACTTATCTCCCTTCTCTTACCATTGAGATACTGTGATAGGGTACGCTCATCCTAGCAATTCAGGGAAGTTGATACCTTGTACCTCCAATCTGCATAAAACCATGCTTGTACAAACACAACATTCTAAACTAAACAAGCAATGGAAGGAAGTGGTGCATTGTGTAGATCCTAACTAGCGGGTGACTACGACTCCCTTCCTTAACCACATCAAAAATGCCATTCATAAAGAAAACATACACACACACACACCATACACATACAATATGGGGTAAGTATCCATATGAAAACATATATGATAATGCATCTAACTAATCATCATCAGTAACTGAAAATATTGTCATCATGCATACATGAAGTATAGAGTACCAAGAAATCTCATCATATATCAACTAAATCTGAAACTTATCTAATAATCTCAAAGTAATGCTACTAATCATCAAGCATAAACTGGTCTAAAAGAGTTCAGCGATAATAACAAAAGAAAAACTAGGGGCATGTAGTACATCCACTCCCCCAGAGTTAGGCTTACTCTCGGAAGCCTACAAGAAAAGTAAAACTAAAGATCTCACTATGCAGATCTTATTGGACCCTTTCCCCCTATAGGAGGATATGACTCTAGTGAGAGCACTCTCTGGGACCTACCCATATCTCCAGCTATAGGTCGCTGTGGGTCTTAGTGTGAGAATTGTGATTTCCATTGAGGGTAATAGGATGACTTGTGTCTATGTTTTCCACATGAGAAACACTCCCCATTGAAACTCCTCTGCACCCTAGGTGAAATAGACTATTGACCAGTACCCCCACTAGCATAAGAAGGAATAATCTGAGATGGCTATTAAAACTAGCTATTCTTATTACATTGTGCTTTGTGATATTTATGATAGCTCCTAGACCTAGGTCTATGCTCAAGTCCTATCTGATGTGCTCCATCTTGATCATGAACAGGAGGTAGGCAATCAATGATGGTCTGCATCATTTGCCTTAAGTCAATCTCCTTAGAGTTTTCCTATTGTTCTCTATGGTTATCTTCTTGATGTTCATTCACATGCTCTTCCCTATTGCCTTCCTAGAGAGGGCCTTTGTGGACATATTCATGAACACTGATGCCTTTACCTCATCCACAACATCTCCCATAGCCTAGACTATCACCTCTAATAGAAGATCTCATCCTAGATACCATCCTACAATAATATCCAAGATACAAGATGCTATGATAACCATAAAACATACTACTCTCAGTCACTTAGAGAAATATGATTCTGGTTTAATAATAAACTAAAAGTCATATTGATCCAATATTTATCTTTTTTAACAAATACTAAAATAGATCCCCTAAACACTCTAAACAAGAACAACATAATGCTTGCAAAGACAATCAAAGGCATACTACCTTAAAGCATTTATAAAAGATACATGTTTTGAAGTCTAAATATTCAAGTATGAAAATATACAACTAAAAGTTTAAGATCTATTTCAGTTCAACTAGTTCAAGTTTCAGTTTGAAATAGATACACAATAGTTTAAATTTCAATTTTTGTTCAACTAGTTAACAACTAGTGGTGTTCGAATATACCTAGAGCTCCTAGTGTAGAACTTAGGCTCTAATACCAAATGTAATGCCCCACCAAGGGATCAAAAAGAATTGACCTAAATTTTTAACTAATTTTTCCAATCATTTTTTTTTAACAAGAAAGAATAACATACACATGAAACATAAAGTAGTAGAAATAATAACATACAATCATATAGAAGCTAGCATAACAGATTACGTTCCTTAAGGATCCCAAGATGTTGAGTCACATTTCAATTTGATTAATACTAAGCCTAACTAATACCACATCCACATGAAAGAATAATTAAAACTCCAAATTCCATTTAAATAATATACATTTTTTTTGAATGCCACTTGGCAATAAAATTCAAAATGCTCGATCATTCACTATACGTGTCATAGGGTATGAAAGGCTAAAAGAATATACATTTATAAAGATAGATTACATCGTCCTTCTTGGATCTATTATAAAAAGTACAATACAGTAAATGTAAACATCCATCATAGAATATAAACATCCAACATAATGACAGAAAGATAGAATGTAAGAAAATGTGGACAAGGAAAGTTCAGCTATGATAGCAACAAACAGATCTCAATGGTAAGAGTAAAAACCACTACCACCCAACTGTTTAGAACATAAATGGCCCACTCCCACCATGCTGACGAGATAGTCTGAAGTCCCAAATAGGATATCAATCCAAATATCAAAATTAATCTCTAAGTCCAAGAAATCCTAAAAGTAATCTAACTCAAAGGTTCCAAGATACAATCGACATCTATACCCAAAGGCACACAAAGACATGTAGGGAAACCTACTATCTAAGAGGGCAAGTACCATCACACGAGTCATGCTAGAGTTAACCTAGCAATATCTTAGGACCTCGACCCCCTAATGATCCCTATGTGGCCAATAGTATCCTCTCATACTAACAAGACATACTATGGATGCAAGGTCACAACCAAGAATTCTCTCTACTTCCATCCTAGTCTATACTAGCACTCGAGGCATGGACAAGAACATACAAAGACTCTTATTAGGTTCATTGTATTCACATTTAGTGTAGTTTTTTCACTTATTAAACAACTTACAATGGGTTACCCTAGGAACCACTTAGGGTCTCAACCTCCATTGCAATCCACTTCCTGACATTACATATAGATAACCTACCCTAGGTTCATAAAAGCACAAATCAAAGAATCATAATATATATCACCTCATTCCTATGCAAGTGACTGGAAAGCATCAAAAAAGATAATCATAATAACACATTAGTTCTCTACGAGCAACTGGAAAGCATCCCAAAAATAACTGATCGCAAACTCAAAATAGTTAAGTCAGGTATCTCATATATGTATACACCTTAGCTTCACACAAGAAGATTGGAAAGAAATAAAAAACAATAAATATAATCCATCATAGAGCATACTAAACATGTTACCATGGTTAGGTTTAGAAAGATCGAGAACAAATCATCATATCATCACAATCACAAAACCCCCAAGCCTTTGGTAGATGTTCTAAGACTGGTCAAAGCTAGGTGAAACTCTGAAACCCAAAAACATAAGTTTTATCTCACATACATAACATACATTGAAGATTACTCATTACATCAAGTTTTGAAGACACAAAAGTGTAGTTTTACTATAGGCTTCAAGACTTCATTTTCATGTAAGTCCAACTAGGAAATAAAACTTCAAGTTTTCCTATTGATCATTCATAACTTTAATTTCCAATTTATTTTAATAATAATCTCATTAATTAATTTAATTAAATATTATCAACTTCTTTAAATACTTATTTTTAAATTATTAAAAAGATACCAATTATTTTATTAATAATTTAATAAAAACATTAATAACAATTTAAGTAATTTCCATTATTCAAATACATTAATTAAATAAAAATTTAATATAATTAATTAATAATTATAAAATAATTACTATATTATAATTCATTAACTATATAATAAATTATTAAATATTAATAAAATTTATTAATAAACTCATCAATAAATAATAATTTAAATGAAATGAATATAATTCAAAATTTAACAAAAGTATAATAATAAAATAAAAACTAAATACATAATGATCTTTTTAAAAATCACAACCCTTAATTAAGGGTGTTGTTGATGGCATCCACTGTTGCGACAACAGTTACTGTTGTATGATGCAAGGTCTATTGTGATAGTAGTACCTACTGCACATGCTATGGCCTACAGTGCGATAGAGCTACTATGGTGGGAGGTGGGGTTTGATGGCCCTCCTCCTGACCATTTTAATATAATTTTTAAAAATAAATTCTTCTATATATGTATTTTAAAAACAAACATTTTTTTAATTAAATTTTATAAATAAAATTTTAAATATAAAAAGTCCCTATTTCTATTAGAGAATATATATATATATATAATTTTATTTTTTAATAAGAATTTCTTATCGTAATTCTAAAAGGAAATGTATGGCAACCCATTTTAATTTTCCAACTAAAACTTTTGTTATTGTCAAACCCTCCCCATTTTTTCTTAATATCTAATTTGTAAAATTAATGGAGGAGGTTTTCTAAGAAATTTCAACCTCTATGTATATAGAGGAATTAACATGCATACTGGAAATCCACAAAATTAAAAGCACTTGTCACAAGAACTATTCAGATAGCGTCTACCTAGACTTGATGTTAATTACTATGCCCAAGAAGATTGTAGAGAAATTCCTCCTTTCAGAACCCTCTCTCTTCCGAAGTTCTTTCCTCTCCCAAGATTCTTCTTTTTCCCTTCCAAAATTTGCGCTCCCTTGAAAAGGAACCCTCAATTGGTGATAAGGAGTTCTCTCCTAAAACCATGGCACTAATTGTGCTTTCACCTAAGAGAACTCCTTGCTCACTAGATTTCAACTCTAAATTAACTTTTCTTAATCTTTTCTTTTTCTTTTCCATGCACATTTATTAAATTATTAATTAACTTTATTTAATTTTCACTTGACTTCTCTTTTAATTAATCTATTAAATTTTAATCTCATGCACACTTTAAGCAATCCTGAAACTTTTAATAAATTAATATCTTTTCACTTAATTTTTTTTTGAAACATTAATTGATCAAATATTTATTAACTTAAGTAATAATAGTATTTAGTATTTAATTAAAAATGAATTATAAATATATTATTATTAAATTAAATAAATATTATCACATTCTAACGTTAAAATTATAGCTTTTATCTTTAAATTTAATCAATTTCCTAATTAATTAAATTTAATTAAATATTAAACATACCATAATAATTTTCCATTAAATTAAATCATTCATTAAATCATTTAATTTAACTTAAATAATAGAAAAATCACTAAAGACTCATAAAATAAAATATGAAAACCCATCAAAGAAAAACACATACAAAATCAAACTAAAGGGTTATAATCATGAATTAACATCATTTGACACATTATGAAGGTAACCAACTCAGATACTTGTCCTAATTTTCTAGGGAAAATTGGCTTAACAGTTTAGGATTTGGACTTAAGAACTTATCTCCCCTCTCTTAACATTGAGATAATGAGATAGGGTATGCTCATCTTGGAAAATCAGGGAATTTGATTTCGGTACTTGCAATCTACATAAAATCCATGCATGTATAAACACAATATTCTAAACTATAAAGGCAATGGAAGGAAGTGGTGCATCATTTAGATCTTGGCTTGTAGGTGACTACGACTCCCTTCCTTAACCACATAAAAAATGCAATACAAAAAGAAAACATACATGCACACCATACACATGTAGTATGCAGTAAGTATCCATAAGAAAAAAAATATGATAATTCATCTAACTAATCATCATCAATAACTAAAAAGACTGTAATAATCATCATGCATACATGAAGTATAGAGTACCAATTAATCTCATCATATATAGATTGAATCTGAAACAATATCTGATAATATCAAAGTAATGCTACTAATAATCAAGCATAAACTAGCCTAAAAGAGTTTAACAATAATAATAAAATGCAAACTAGGGGTAGGCACTACAAACTAGATGAAATTACAAAAACCTAGGGTTTGTAAAAATTCAAATTGCATAGCTCAGCACACGATAAATACATTTGTAAATTTGCTCAGATGGTGTCGAGCTACTATTGAATCCTATTTGCAAACTCTTTGAATGATATCTTCAATTCGCATCTAGCTCTTCATGCTCTTCTTTAAATTATAATGATGTCAAATGAGTAGAAATTAGTCATATGGACCTTAAAACCTTGCATTTAATGTTGAATTCTTACACATTTGTAATCTTGGCTTCAATAGAAAATTCAACTCACTCTGTTTCCATGAAGTTTCCTTTACACTCAAAAACCACTACACACTCTTTCAACACTATCAATTTTGATAGCTTGACATCAATTGACATTGCACTCAATAGCCAAAATGAAACTATTCATGCTTGGCAATAACATGAAAACTGACAAAATTTATAGATTTCTTCCAAATTCTTAACAACACTTTTCATCTTTCTTGATGAAAATATAATCTTTTCAAGATTGAATCCTTGTAGTTGATGTATAGTATGTTCTTTAAATATGGGTCCCACATATAGCTCTTGACTGTGTAATTGAACATGGTGTGATCACTTGACCCATTGGGTGAAGTGATCTTATCTAAAAATGATGTGCTACAATCTTCTCTTCTCTTTCATGTCCTATTCATCTCATATCTGGCATTTTCAACATATGCCTTTCCTTTTCCTTTGTTAAACTCATTGCTCATTGCCTTTGACTTTTTTGGACAATTCCTACTTGTGTGAGTAGTCTTTAAACAACTAAAACATGTAGTTTAACTAAACCATATTTTTTAGTCACTTCTAAAATGTGTTCTTATGCAATTTTCAGCAACATGTCCATAATCTTGAAAATAGTGACAACAATACCTAGTATTATAATCCCAATTATAAGAGTTTCCATTGAGCATTACCTTTCTGTTCATGTTTGATGACCATTTGGGCTAGGATCTGCATCCATATATTCTATGTCCATACTTTTGACTGTTATAGTAGTATCCATCAAACCTTTGTGTGCTTATGGTCATAGTTTTGCACACATGTGTTTGATGTCCTTGCATTGGAAGCATGAATGATGATGATATTTCTATGGTGGGGTATTGTAGATTTGTTAGCATGATGATATATTATAGTCATGAATTATTTTAACATTGATGTCAAAATATAGTTTTTATATGGTATCTAAAAGAAGAAGAACAAAGAGATCAAGTTGGTACAAATGAAGAAATATTAAGTTAGGAAGAAGTTATGTAATTTTTGGTGATGTATGTTCTTGGATACATTTTACAAAGGCATGTTTTGGTAAATTTCGTATATTTCTTAGCAATGTTTTTTTTTCTAAGAATTGAGGTTGAGGTACATAAATGATATATATGTACATACATACATGATATGTAGATGATATATATACATATATACATGATATATAAGTACATATATATCACATATATAAATACAAACTAAAAATATAAGATTAAACTAAAAATATATAAAATTAAACTCAAAATAAAATTTACCTAATGACATTAGAGAGGGCAAAAAATGGATATTCATTCATTTTTCTAAGTTTGATGAACATCAAAATATAAAATCAAACTTATAAAACTCTAACCTTATAAAATTTAACTAAATATATTACAGAGGGTTAAAAATGACTATTCATACATTTTTCTATGTTTTATGAGTCTGATGCCTATAGGTCTATGCACTTGTGATCAAAATAGTAGACTCCACTACCAAAAATAATATGTGGGGTTCAATATGGCCTTTTTGAAGATTTCAATTTTTTTAAAGAGTTTTGATTGAAACTAAATTAGTCAGTTTCGATCGAAACTCTCTAGCACAAGACTGGGGTTAACAAACCCTATCTAGGCTAGGTAGTTTTGATAGAAACTATCTAGATTGTTTTTATTGAAACTAGCTAGGTAGTTTCTATCAAAACTATGTGGCACCAATAGTTTCTAGCGAAACTACACACATTATTTATCTTGATAGAAACTAAATATTTTCTATTGAAACTATTGTAAAACATGCTATAAAAAAGTATGAAAACAATCATTGGTTGTTGCATGATTTTGGAGGAATTTCTTCCTCCAAAATAGTGTAACCCACTATTGTGGGTTCACCCTTAGTAGAAAATGTTGCAACAATACCAATAGACAATGTAATGATAGGTCTTCTATGAATAATATATTACAATTTTCTAATCATTGATCTATAGAATGTTTGATTTACTTCAATGGAATCATCATTCTCTGAAAGTTTATGTCCAATCACCATATGTGTTCAAAATAGTCTTGAGTCTTCCATTTCAAAAGTCTTTAATATCTCCTTGATATACTTCGATTGTGTAATGTATATACCATTCTTAATTTGACAAACTTATAACCCACAAAGAATTTTATCTCTCTAAACATTGACATCTCAAACTCTTCCTTCATCTCATTATGAAATTATTTACACAACAAATTATGTCCTCTAAATATGATATCATCAAAAAATAATTATTATCCAACAATAGCTTACTTTTAAATTCACGTTTCAAGTATAGATTGATATTATTATTAGTTCTTGCAAAACCCATTTTCACCAAATAAATATGTAACCTTTCATACCATCCTTTTTGGGCTTGTTTCAAGCCATATAATGCATTGTGTAGTTTACATGCCATGCTTCTCTTTCAAACTTCATCAAATCCTTCAAGTTGTTCAGTGTAGACATCTTCATCTAAATTTCTATTTAGAAATGCAGATTTCAAATTCATTTTATATATATTAAATCCTTGATAAGAAGCATATGCAAATAATTTCATTACTCCTTCTAACCTTGCATTTAGTTCAAATGTTTCTCCATAATCATTTCCTTCCTCTTGTACATAGCCCTTCAAAACAAGTCTCTTTTTTTTTCTTAGGACTTCACCTTCCTCATTCAACTTGTTTCTAAATACCCACTTTTTTCGAATCACATTCTTGTCTACTGGCCTAGGTAATAGAGTCTATGTCTTGTTCTTTCAATTTGATCAATTTCCTCATCCATATCTTTGATCCAATCTTCATTTCGTAGAGAATATTTAACTAATCTAGACTCAAACTCACATAGTAGACCTATATTACTCTTCAAAGTTTTTTCTTCTCATGACTTCCAAAGTATTGTGTCAAATGATTTGGTCTAGTTTACCGTGTCTTCTTAGATATTTTTCTAAGATAGGTTAACATAGTCTGTTTTGTTAAGGTAATTCACTAGATCTAGCTTTTTCATCTTATGTAGGTGTCTCCCATTGTAACTTGGCATTGTGTATATGGTTTTTAACCTCCTCTCTATGAAAATTTACTTCTATAGCCTAATTCACAATGTCATGCTAGGACTCAACAAAGCTTGTTTGCTAATAGTATACATTACTAGTCTATTGACACTCATCCACCTCTTTCTTTAGTTTAGGTAAGGTACTAGGTTCTTCTTCTTAAATTTCAAAAAGGTTTCTATAATCTTAAGGTTCTTTCTTTCATTCTTCTTAATTCTTTTAAGTGTTATAATTTAGACACTTGTATGTCTTTTATTATTGGAGTGTCCTAGGAATATAGTTTCATCACTCTTTTCATCAAGTTGTCCTTGCATATTTTAAGATGTAAGATTTTCTTTGAAAAACTTTGAAATATTTGACATTAGGTGCATAGTCATACTATAGTTGGGAAGGTGTTTTCTTTGTACCTTTCTTGACTTGAACTTGGTTAATTCTATAAACAACAATAATGACATCTTCCCTCTAGTACTTTTATAAAACATTCTTTCCCACCATTAGTATTCTATATAGTCCATGAATAATTTATTTCTTCTTTCATCTATCCCATTTAGTGATGGATTCCCAGGGAAACTCATTTTTCCCTTGATTCCTTTGTAATTATTGAATGTCTTGAATTCAATTGATATTAACTCACCTTCTCTATCTGATCTTAAGCCCTTTAGACTCTTTCCTATTTCCTTTTCAACTCTAGAAAAATAAAACTTGAACATTTGAAAGGCATCAAATTTTATTTAAAAAGTAACATAGTCATCTTTCTAGAGAACTCATCAATAAATAGATTTAAGTACATATCACCATAATAGCTTTGCACTCCAATATGACTAGTTAAATTAGTATGAACTAACACCAAAATATTGTTAATGGTATACTATCCTTCTCTTGAAACTAGACTTTGTCATTTCTTCCATTTGACATTTTTGCACATCACCTTATGAACTTTTCTCAATCTTGGTAATCCTCTTACTCTCTCCATATTATTAATTCTTCCCAAACTATCAAAGTTCACAACACATAACCTCTTACATCATAAAGAAAGATCCTCAAATTGTGGAAATAGATAAGTATCATCAAATACCAATCTAGATAGAGCATATTACCTCTTGCTTCCACTATACTTTGAATTAGTTGATTAGTAGGATTATAGATTTATGTCTTACTATTTTTGATTCCAACACAATAGGTTAAACTATTAAATTCTACAATAGTAAATATATTATATTTCAAATCATCAATTGAATATGGATTTTCACAACTTATCATTCAATCTTTTCAAACTTGCTTATGGCACAATTCATATGATGTGAGCAACCACTATCATTTTTTTATATATCTTTATTTTTCACTTTTGAAATTCAAGCACTTTCTTATCTTTATCAAATTTATCTTTGATTAGAACATAAACAATTTATTCATCATTTTCATTATAATCACTCTCAAAACAATCGTATTTGGCAATGTAACATAATTTTAACATTTTCCCTTGTAGTCTTTTTTAGTTTAATTTCCTCTGTTGTCTCCTATTCCTTAGTTTTTTTTATCTTTCCTTTTCTCATTCTTATTTCTTTTAGGGTATCTTGAAATAATATGACCAGCTTTGTTACAAATAAAATTTAAATAATAGGAAGTTTACCTTTATATTTTTCATTCCCTCTTGGTAGCCTTCTGGCCAATAATGCTTCAAGATCATCATGTGATTCATAGTCACCATCCACCAAATTATTCTTTTTCTTTTCTTTAGATCCATCAAGAATTCATTGAGACTAAAAATTAAATTCAATACTATAAGTTGTATAGTTATTAAAATTTGGCAATTCAAATACAACAAGTCTACAAACTAGACTATCTAGGATTAGATCATTACCAGGTGTACATCTTAGTTTTTGAATTGGAGATGCTCTAGTTCCATGGATAGGAAGTGAATTCCTCCAAATCTAATAATAGAATTCACAACCTCTTTGATTAAGAAATAATGGGTAAAAGCACAAACTTGTGTCACCCTTTAGCAAAGGAAAAGGTTAACAAAACTATAGTTATTCACCTTCAATGACATAAAACTGCTATTATTATTTAGAATTTGAAAATAAAGTAAAATAATTAAATCTGTAGAAACGGATAAAGTTTACGATTATAATTTTTAATAATTATTTTGAATAAGAATTGATATATCTTCCTAATTTTAATATATGATTTTTTAGTTGCTAAAAAATGCTAAAAATTAGGGGTTTAGTTCCCATCACAAAACTATAAGGAAATAAATGCATTTCCATTTGACCTTAGACTATGTTATATATAACATGTATAGCTAGAACAATCACATATAAAAATTGACTTTAGACCTATATTTTCTCTTTTAGAATGATCCAAATTTCAACTCACCTAAAACTGATAGTTTTCATCTCCCACCACATTTTTAAAAAGAAATCCATTCAAACTAAAAGAAAAATTATACATTTTTTAAGAGGACTCTCTCCTCTAGAGTTTAATATTATTTTTTATTTTTTATTATGATTTAATACTTTTTTCTTTCCCAAAATTGACATCTTTTCAAGTGTTAAATATGTGCTTATATAATTTTTTAATTACAATATACTATATCTAATTAAAACACTGTAAACACTATATGATAATATTCTTAACTTTGAGCTCTATAAAATGGTTTTTATATGTTACTAAAAAACTATCATAAAATAGTAAGAGTCATTAAAACGTCATTTTTTTGAAATAATTTTAGTTCTTTTGTAATAGGATACAAACTAGTATAAAACATGCATTTGATAGACGTTTCCAATTGGAAAAGTGTGATACCATATATAACTTATCTATAATGAATTTATCTAGATCATATGTTTCAAAAAAAATTATTTTTGGATAGGAATACTCAAATTCAGTCATTTTGAAAAGTTAGCCTGAAAGGTGACACAACTTTGTACTTTTACCCTAATACTATGCAATAGTTTCTCCATCTCTCATTCTCATGTCATTGAACTTGCCTTTAAAAATTTGTGCTTTAGCCTTAAGAACATTTTTTTCTCCTCCATGAATTTATGCTAGCTTCTCCCACATTTTATTTGTAGTAGTACACTCCTTCACATCATCAAATTTAGCATAACTTATGGAAGATGTCAGATCTATCATCACTTGATTATACTCTTGTATCTCTTTGATTTGATATATTGTGACATGTCTAGGAACCTTAATGTATTTATTGTTCAATAAATATAGTGCACAACTACAAAATTATGGAATCTCATAAGTTATTTTCATGTTAGGAAATTCTCTTTTTTCATCTTAGGTACCTTTGTCTTCTACATCTTGATCTTTAGCTTTATGACCCTTCAAACTCTCCATTACAAGAACTAGAAGCTCTGGTACCAACTATTAGAATTATTAGAATAATTTAAAGGGTGGGGGTAGGATGGATGGAATCAGTTATCTTCAGGTGTAAAATTACCAATTCAATGTTTAACAACTTCAAACAACTTATTCAATCTCATAAAATCTAATTGACCAATATAGCAACTTATCAACAAGTTAACTAATTGATTCATCACTAACTATCTATTCATTATATGTCAACTAAGAGGAATAGTAAATAGTAAATAACATACATCATGAAAAAAATTCACACAATTGTGACATTGGGATTTACCATGGAAACCCAATTTGAAAAAAACCACCAAGTAATATTCTACTAATTTTTCATCTTTTGAAGTGAGCTCGGTTAAGAGACAACCTTGTTAAAGGTTAAAAAATGAACTCTTAGGTGTGAACTTATTAAAGCATTTAAACCACCATGTTAGTATAAGCATTGTTAAAGGACTTTGGATCATTCTATTAAATGTCAATTTGATTAAAGCATATAAAATATGACTATTAGAGCAACCTTGATTAAAGGATTTTACTACCACAATAGTTAGAAAGTAGAAACTACTCTATTACTTGGAAACCCTCCAAGAAATAACACTTCACCAACATCTTACTTTTCTTTACTGCTCTATTCTTGATGGGTACTTCATAATTTCTCCAATACACAACCATAAAATATATCTTTCTCATCCTTAAATAAGAAGCTTTGATATTTTTTTTCTCAAACATCATTTTAGATTTTATGGTTTGATCATATTCAATGAATTTGTTCATCGTTTCATCCTTCTTATAATTCCTTGTAACTTTTAGAAAATATTGAAAATAATTGGCTAATTTTGTATTATCTTTGATGTTAAAAAAAATTTCATATCAGTCCCAATCAATGTATGTTGATCTTAGTCAGGAACTAAAGATATTTTCTTTTTTCTATCCAGCATTCCAAAGTTTCCAAGTTCAAAAGTCAATGTTTTCCAAGTTCACTCGAGCATCATAGCAAAGTTTGCAGAAGTTAAGTGTTAACTGATCTCACTCAGTTAATGAATGAAATTTTGGATGGAATAAGTGTTAACTGAGCTCACTCAGTTACCAAAGGAAATTTTTGAATATGTAGTGTTCACT